>JAPYZJ010000151.1:0-94613 GCA_030522765.1 Ophioninae sp. B BG-2022a
CGTTTTTATCAATAAAAATAACATTATATAACACTTTAGTATGATTTCTTCAACCTCCAAGAAAAAGTGATCCGATTCGCCTCGGTCTACCCTACTTGAGTTATATTACCAATAAAAATTCGTCTCATGAAAAATACGAAAAGAGCCTGAAAATTGGAATGCTTTTATGGTTTTTTGCTCTAAATTGGTATCGATCGAAAGCCTGGCATGGTCGAAAGGTGGCGTTTCGCTCGTTTTTTTTTCACATCCATGGGCACTGCCTCGTTGGGATTTGAAGCGATTTGAGGTTCCTGCAATTACGACTAACGCTCGTTAATTCGAAACGGGTGCACGAGAGCCCTAAACTCCTCTCCACTCGGTGTGCACACCAGTTGAAATCAACAGTCTTAACGCTCTCGATCGAATGTTCATGAAGCAGATAGACGATGGGTAAAACGACCGGAAATAAAGGGCACGATGAGGACTACTTCTATACACGTATAGACGATTCAATTGAGAATCGATTGGAGTGGTGACCTCGCTGTATTACTACTTTCGTATAAAATGGTGTCGAAAAATATACATTGAACATATTCGGGCTCAATAACTCGAACCCAATAATGAAACCCAAGGCCCGATCACCGTTAATCAAAAGTACATCAAAAATAAACATTCACGATTATCGTTAAAAAATATCACGAAAAAAATTTTGTTAAATCAATATTTTTTTTCGTAATCGATTATTTGATCGTAATTTCAATGATTGAACTTCGAGCCACTTACTCAACTGTTCGCATTCCTGCACGTTTTCACGTCAAAGAATTACAAGTCTATGGGACAAGGACTGGGGTACTGTGACAGATGAATGGACGTGATGAAATGATGAAAGTTCCTAGTGACTTATATATTTATTCAGTTGCCCATACGCGCACATTCGTAAGTGGATCATACCCAATTACGTACAATGAAGAATTGATTCCATCCGGACAGTTGGAGAAGCCCTGATGGGTCATGTTGAAATGACACCTAACGTCATTGATCTACCGTTGCGTTATTACTGGATGAATATTAAAAAGTTGCCAAAATTATTATAAATTTGAGGAATGGTAGTTCTTGACAGAATAATAATCCATGAATTGTTTAAAAATATCTCACTGTTTGATTTAGTATATATAAATATATCAAACGATTGATTAGGCCAAGTTTCAAATAAACGGACTGCACTATCGTATTTGTTAGTCAATTTATAAAACAGTGGAATATTTGTATTAATAATGAATTAACCAGCAATCATTGATAAACTAAAAATCACTATGATAAATACATAGAGTTTTTTGTGTACTTATTTATAACAACAAGATGATCCAAACGTATAATATAAACTTAAAAAGTGATTTTTTTGTTAACTAGTTCAAACATATGTACAAAATAGACAAATAGATAAAACTTCAGATAAGCACATGCTAATATGTTCGAACTTAACGTCAATCATGATTCCTACAATAATATAGAAAACAAACATTCCAAAGTGTTAATTTCTTATAAAACATGCCATTTTCGAGGTTAAACACGAAGACTGAAGTTTTCATTGTCAAAAAACTACAACCTTTTTTACGTTAATTTTTCATTTCATTATTCCGACTATAATCCAAAACATTTTTTCGAAAATTGACTCTGAAATCTCTAATAAAAAAACTAAAAAAACTTTTGAAGTAAGCTCGAAGGTAAAAGGCAGTAAAAAGGCATTTCAATAATTTCCTATAGTCAAATTCTAACGATGTAAAATTATCAAACCATTCTAAACCCATCTGGCACGATTTTTAATCCTCGATTTGCCAATTTGGGACCAACTGTTTTTCGGACGGTTCGAAATGACTCAACTTTTTTAATTGTGTTATAGCTCCACTATTCGATGATCCAGAGTACCTCAACTTCCTCAATGGTTTGGTGCTTCAACTAAATCATCCATCTACACGGATGCCCTCTCAATCGGTGGAATATATTCTCTCTCTCGTTACGTACGTCGCGTTTGGTCGTTCGTTCGGGTTCTCGCGTACGGCGCCACGCAACAGCGTGCGGAATCGGTGAATACCCAATTCGATGCGGGCTCCTGCTCGATCCCGTCACACGTTCATTACATGCCCGCAAAGCCCACCGATTAATAATTCCCTGTACGAATCGGATGTTGGGTCAGTTTCAATATAACGATGTATCAAACAGCTGACACCTTCTCTCTCTCTCACTCTCTCACTCTCCCGCACTTTCTCATGATAAATAATTCGCAATGCATTATAACCACCGTTGATAAATACTTCTCTCGGTTATGTGGTCATTGCACGCAAGTACCATTTCAACATCAAGCTCCATTGATCTCTCTCCACTTTTATGAAGTTATCTGAATTACGGGTAAAATCGAAACGCGTTATCGGTAATAGCGGCGATTCTATGACATCAATTGACTGCTTATTGGTTACGGTTTGGAAGATTCGCACAGGTGTAACTTGGTATTTTGGACCTACGTGTGAGCCTATTTATGAAGTTAAAGCTGGTATCGTTGGAATGCAACGAAAACTCTATTTGTAATATTGTAATAAAAAATTTAATTAAAAAAATTTCATTTATAATATTTTATTTTTCAACCTAATAAAACTTGTTCGGTGCATCTGAGCTTTAAAACTGACGCAGACAGCTTTTAGGAAACTCGTTTAGTTAGATTCTAATGGAGAATTTAAATAACCCATAGGGAAAATTGATATGGCTTCCCCTATACAATAAGGTTGGAATGCAATGAACACTTTATTTGTAATATTGTAATTTAAAATTTAATTTTTTTAATTTCATTTATAATATTTTATTTTTCAACCTAATAAAACTTGTTCGGTGCATCTAAGCTTTAAAACTGACGGAGACAATTTTTAGGAAACTCATTTAGTTAGATTCTAATCGAGAACTTAAATATCCCATGGAGAAAATTAACATAGCTTCCCTTATACCATAAGATTCTTTAAGTGCTTCTTTGCAGCTTTCCTTATCAGAGAAGCCTCGAATAAGGGAATATTTTTTGTTTGCATTTTTAAATTTGCTCATTTACGGTTTTTAGTTCGCTCAAATGTTATTATATATTTCTATCAAAGATTGTGCATTTGGGAATGAGCAAAGAAAATGATTATGATAATTATTGAAATTAAAAAATTAAATATAACTTTTTCCCTTACCCTTAAATTAAATGACATAAAATTGTTTATTTACGATTTCAGATCTTTCTTTACTTTTCAAATGATTTTCACGTTATCAGCCATGATCTCCCACAATTTGCGTAAAAACAGTTTGTATAATAATAAAAATGAAGATATAAACAAATAATCGTTACGCTCGAAAGATGCAAACTTCAACGTCACGAATCCTGTTTATCAGGACTTTACACAATAAGTTGCTTACAGAATGATCAAAGATATAATCGCGTTTAAGACAGTGAATAAATACGTTCGCTCACTCTCCACTCGTCGTTTGTTATCAGCACAAGATGGAAGACCCTTATATCGTATAATTGTTAGTACGCGTGCGCGAACAATTTATTTCAGACGTCGCAGCAATTTCGGCCATGTTAGTTATCGGAATAAGATCATTAGGGAAATGCCAGCGGAAACCTGAAGAATATCAAGTGAAAGGAAGGAAAGAAGAAAGGGGATGTGTAAAGCAAGTACGACAACCCACAGTTTGAGATAGGGTACGCCAAAAATACTGAGGGCAAGGCGGTTAGCTCAGGAGTTATGTTGACGGTAAGGACCTCCCGGATCCGCCCTGGTCGTGTACTTTCCTCGTCCTTCTTCTCTCTTAACTTTCTTCTTCCTTCCTTTCCACCGGTTTCTCGATCATTCCCCAAAATCTTCGAGGACTCTAGCTTCCACCCTATAAGTACGTGAAATCGTAATTTCGGAGAAAAAAAACTTGCTTCCATGAACCAAGCCAAGAATTGATTCCGAATTAAACGATAATTGTGAAAATAAGCGTTGAAGGGAGAATAAAATGGAGAATAAAAGTGCGTCGTATCGGAGCAGCTTGCACGATAAACCAGACAATTCTCTCTTTTCATCACACTTTTCGGAATCAATTTTTCTCACATAAATCGAGGATTTCTCCAAAGCTTCGGATATATATTTCAGATTCCGAAACCACGCGAAGCGAATGCTTTTCTCATCGAGCCAAGTCACTCGACATGGGAGAGTTTATGGTCACATAAAAACGAGCCCTTTATACATCATTGGGATGAAATAGCTGCTTTATAATATACCTATGACGATATATACATTGACGAATACACATATTCACGGATGTATTTATGCAAAGATTTCGAAAAGTTCTTCATCCAGAATGACCGTTACCTTCACATCTTTTACCTTCCCAACGTCGATGAAATTTGCATTGTTAAAAAGCAACGAAATTCTTTTTTTTTTTTATTATCCAGATCTTCATTTTCTTCGAAATGAATTTACTTGTTCTTTGAGTGAATTTGTCAATAAATACATGAGGGATTGTTGAGGTGAATTTCGTACCCTTAAGGGCAAAAAAGAATTTGGGATAATGAGGAACAAATACATTTTCGTTGCATCTCAACAATGAAAAATTCGACATTATTAATACCTTGTAAATCTTTGATGTCTTCAAAGCTTTTGACAAGCTTGAAAATATTTATTCAAGGGTCCTCGAAAAACCTGACTCCAAAATCCATACTTTGGTGAAAATGAAATATTGAAAACTGCCCATAACTTTAGCCAGCTAGATTGATAATAATTATTGAACATACGCAAGGGGCTCAAGATATCCTAACCCTATGTACATTTTATACATATATACATTGCATGGAAAGGGACACAACTTTATAGGCACTACAAACTAGCACATTCTGCATATTCCCTGGATCAGCACAAATATGAATAAACCATGTAATACTGTCTTAGGGGCGTGGTACATACCAAGTGCATGCCAGCAACATCTTTGCTTTATGACTATTTACTATGAGGTCGATCGTAAAGCGGTGATCGATCTGAGAGCCAGCTAAGAGGCTTCCAGCCAATGGAGGTTTTTACTTTTTGGTGCTTACACGAAGTAAAGTTTCATCAAGTCTCTCGTTAGTGATGACTTCGAAGTTTGCAACGTTGAACCCAAACAAAAAAAGATTTTTCATTCATTTTCAATTTTTTCTTTTGTCGTATTAGAGCCATAAAAATAACGAAATTCTTTTTTTTTATTGTTATCTAGCGATCGATATTCTGAGTATACTCAAATTTTCTTTCTTTCGATTTTTTGTTTATTTTTGGCAATATTGGAAAAACAATAAAATCGTTAAATCATTAACTATAGCTTTTCCCGACATATGTACGTTAACATTGCTTCAACATTTGGAAGCTTGCTCGAAGATCTCCAGATGGATTTTTCTAATTATTTCGTCGACCTACTGGGCGCAAATGTTGAGTGGATCGTATCGTGTTGCACCCTCGTAATAAGCAGTGCGTACAAAGCGGAAAAGAAAGTTCTGCGGAAACGAGGGTACCAAACTTTGGTTGATGAACGAAGAAGTTCTCCGGGGTGTTTGTAGGTTGTTCCAAGTAAAAAGTTCAGAATAAAAGTTACGTAAAGTGACTCGTATCAGCAAACCCACTGAAGCTAAAGTTCTCAGCCGAAATTTTCTTTTGACAGCTTGCAGGATGGAGCTGTAGGATACGTTGCAAACCACAACCGAACGAGGAGCACTCTTATTTAAGCCTGAGTGAGGAACATTATGATCGATCATTGGAACAAGCGGATAAAAAAGATTAATTCGTTGGATTAACAAAAATCCGAGGCTGTACACAAAAAAACAATGTGATAACGGAAATAAAATAGAATTCAATGGCGTTTGAGCGAAACAAAAAAAAAATGGTTTGATTTCAATCAAGCCCATTTGGATTGGAAAGGATAAAAATAGTTTGAATCAGGTATTTGGCTGAGCGCCAAATAATCGCGGCTGGATAAATTTTCGTTCGACTCGTTGGAACTTTCATTGGATCGGACGAGCGATTGGAAATCTCAACTATATGCGCCTCAATTACAAACATATCAGCGATTTGTTGAAATTGGAATGCAACTTGCCAGGCAACGCATGAGAATGCGATATTCGTATCGGATGAATGATATCTGCGCGTATAACTGGAAAATTCCGCGACGAATACAAATTGAAGTTGGCCGAATTTCATCGGTCATCACTGGAGTAATGTTTATCCGATAGAGAAGATCAACGATATATATTTGTCCACATGCATTTCCTATCCTCCGGTAGAATTGGAAGGCTACCTTTTGAACAATCGCCAGGCTCGTGTGTACGAGCACATGGAAATACGGGACTGTGATGTGTTTCTCGTTTGACGTTGATTACATTGGACGTTCGCAAGGGACTAGACGCGGTGTGGTGGTTGCGGTTCGTCTATTTCTGGCCCCGGGAGAACGAGAGAAACAGAGATACAGAGAGGGGGGGGGGGGAGGGATGAAAAAGGAATAGTACTAGGTGTCCTTGTATGTGGTGTTCCGGTTATCGTGTTTCGCGATTTACGAGATAACGTACGAGGGCGCGCTGTTTCCGTCGTTATTACCGGATGTGCCATCAGCATACTCGCTTTAATATGCCCAGAGATCGCACTCCCGCCCTTGCTGATCGGCCATTGTTTCTTTTTTCGTTATCGCCACTGATGCAAATAATTCAGTGCAATAGGAGGAACAATCACGAGGTATCCAACCAAAGAGTTTCACTTGATGTGAAGAGAAATTGCGCTTGGGGGTGCACCGGAAATAAAACACTAGGCAGACGTAGTCATAATTTTGGGCCGAAAGTCTTTCCAGCACCTGATTTAAACAAATAACTGTGAACATACTTTTTCGTAATTTCGTCATTGCTCTGACCTCGATTCAGATAAAGATTAACTAGGATCAGATAAAATGTGATCGAACCGGGCTTGTACTCAACCGTCTCTAAAATTGGCACAGTTCAATGACCACGATCTATTAATGATTACGTGCAAAAATCCTGCTCATTTTTCTAGACGGTGCATTAAACTAGTGTGTTTCTCCAGTCACGACTCATTCGCCACGAGGTATTTCAGCGAAAACGTTAGAGGATATTAGAGAGGACATTTGACATTTCCCCAAAGGATTGCTGAGTTTTTTTTTTTCGTGTACCACGCTAACCATCAGTCACTCCGATCTCTCAGTCGTTTTATCGTTTCTTCGCGATACGACTCCTCCGCGCGCGTGTACTTACGATCCGCGAGTCTGAACGCTACGAAAAAAACTCCTTCGCTCCGTATCGCAGTCGCTCCCTCGCTCATTTCAAATCTCCTTTTTGCGCAGTAAATTTTTTATTTTTGCTTGTTTTTTGTATACTTAAATACATATATATATATATACATCTCGTTCTTAGAGGAAAGCTGTATTCCGTGGAGTGAAAATGCCGCGAGGAAGATTTCCCGAAAACGTTTGTGTTGGTCGTTTCTGGTCTTGGGTGAAAAACGTTTTTCTCCAGGAAAGATACGAGACGAGAAATGGAATGGAGAAGGATGATTATGCGAGGTTTCATCCTCCGGCATTACCACGAATTATTTCTAAAACTTACGTTCCTCCTGTTTTTCTCATTGTTGATAATATTTGTTGACGCAACTCCTGAGTGAACACTTCGTCACCCTACGAATAATCTATCCCACTTTCCATGACAGGTTACCATTGTACATTCAGGGAACGTGAACATTCCGCGATATTGCTGCAGCGTCTCAAAGATGACGTGTCCGACAAAAGCGTATGAGGGTACAGCCGACGTGCATACAGCCCGATGTATGCGCAGGAGATGAAGCATGAAAGATGGTTAAGCTGACACGTGAAGGAGATCACGTCTCTCGCTGGAGAAGCTACTGTCCTGGGACCACTACTGGCTCTTTTTTTTTTCTTGGGTGGCCCACAGGCCTTTGTGTAAGATCACGCTGCCCGGACCGCCGAATTCGCGAGTCTCGTCTCAACGAAAGATTTATATTCGCTGAGCTTGGCAATATGACATTTGTTAACATTTATAATACGTGAGGTCATGGTAAATTGTCGGTTTAGGCTCGTAGCAGAAAGCGAAGAAGAGGAAGATCCTGAATCTTTCTATTTTGGGATTCTCAAGTTTGGACAGTCGGAAAAGAGAAAATGATTCTCCTTCGAAATTGTTGAATATTTCTTTTTTATCATGTCGTCAAGTTATGATGATCGCCTGAATGGGATTAGGTATCTTCATCAGAAATCTGCTAGCCCGCAAATAAAAGTTGAAGAAAAATACGAGTAACGTCATTTTTTTTTAACGATGAAAATTCCAATGTTATTTTATTCCTGTGTGGGAATCGTGCAATGAAAAAAATAAGCTTGGTTTGAAAAATTAGCTTGTTGCTAACTCGTTAAACTTGCATTTCGTGATTAAAAGAATAAGTTTGAAAGATAATATTGTTCATCATTTATTTCAATGCGGTTGATAACAATAACATTGCTGTGATCAGACAAAATAATTTACTTATTGCAAGCGAGTCCTTTGTTTTCAGCATTTTGTCATTAAAAAAATAAGCTTACGTGAAATATGAAAATTTTTGAGTTTCATCGGCGTCATTATCATTGACGACCTTGGACAGTAACTATCATCTTTAAATTGAAGAAAAAAAACGAAATACAAGCATTTTCAGTTTTTGCGTTTAATCGATGTTCGAAAATTGAGGAAGGGTTTAATCGATCTTAAATAAAAAAAGGATGAGTAAGATGGACCACCAATTCTGATGTCCTTTTCACTATATTACGATTGTGAATTTCAAGCTTAAATGAATAGCTGAGAAGGCTAGGTAAGTTAGTTGTCTAATTATTACTAGCTAGGGGACTCGAAATAGGACCTGCAGCGGAAGATCTGGCGTTCCTCTTGTCGACTCGGATACGTAACACGGAAAGCCAATACACGTAACGCGATTGTGGGGAATCGTGGCGAATTGAGTGTTACTGTATATCGTAGAACTGAGAGACACCCTCAGTGGTGACGTTACGGGTTTACAGTCTCCCAAATCTGGAACCCTCGTTTGCCCTCTGACCTCCAAAGCTTCGAAGAGTTGTACCGGTGGATGCACGAGTGTAGGATGGGCGAGAAATTGGGATTGGGTGAATGGTCAAAAAGGAGAGCATAAAATAGAATGGACGAGGACGTGAGGATAAAGCGAAGGAGGAAAGGAACCTGACAGGAAGTTCCTGGACATTGTACGTAGAGAGAGAGAAAGAGCGAGAGAGAGAGGTACAACTATTAATTGGTTTGGGTTTCCTCTGAAACTTCAACTCAATAAGAGTCGTAAAATAGAGTCTGTGTAAATGGGTTTGAAACAGAATCGTCTATTCGTAAGTCTTTTCAGCTGAGTATTAAAAGGACAGTTTGAACCGACGTGTCTTTATGACGTTGGCTATCAGCTGCAAGTTTCACCCGCCTGTGTAAAGAAGTTGTTTCAATGATGAAAAACGACACGCTGCACAGTGTTTGTATTGCTTTTTTAACTAAAACGTATATACAGTGAATCCCGAAATAGGTTTTTCTGCGATAGCAAACCAGGTGACGCTTAAGGCCGAATTGAAATGATCGATGAGTAAGAACAAGCTGGCAAAATCTACCAACGATATCCAACGAGTTGTATTCAACTGAATGCTCACAGATTTTCTTCCAGCCATTTTCCACGACTTCGTATTGAATTGTTCAACGGTAGTTGCGTTTTTCGCGACTTTCTCCAAACATTTGACTACACACAGGCACTCATGCCCCCGGCCCACACTTGCAAATCGGAACATCCAAGACCCGTGTATTCGCGGGTTTCGACTTGTTCGATGTATACGTCTGGCAAAACTAGTAACGAATAAATTTACCAAGCGGATATGCATTCGGAACAGCATTCGGTGCGACAATAAGAAAATCGAAGGATGTTACGTGTACGTAGGCAAATACGGGTATCCGGGCGAATCCCCATCGAGAAGGATATTCATCCCTCTACCATTTTGCACCTACCTTTCGGTGAGGGTATACATCACCATTTCCGGGTACAACGAGAATAAAAAAAAAAAAAGATGGAAAATCCAGGGATCCGTTTACCCTTCTACCGAACGTGTGCATTGTACTCGCGTAAAAAGCCATTTCATTCTCCACGAATAAAACGCAATTTTTCGTAATTTGTTTTCATCGAAGAGAAACGTTCTCCTGGTATCAAAGATGCGCATGTACCAACCCTTCTTTTCGACTTTTCCTTCAGCGATGTATGTTCTATACTTTGGCCTATTGCAGCGCTTCACAGTTAGAATGGAACGGTCGAGGTGAAGCGTTTCATGAAAAACACACGTGTACGTGGTATTACGTCTGTGCCTACATACGTATACCAACCAGCAGGGGGTTGCGAAGATACGGAAGTGTGAGATAATATTTTTACGAAAGAGAGCAAGAAAAAAAAAAGGAGGAAACAGAAAATGGAGGAGGACACTTTGCCTAGGCACTCGAAAGAGGATGGTGTCGTTGGCAACGTGTTACGAAGGGAAATACGTGCTGGAATAAGAGAAGGGAGCGGAGAAGAGTACAACACACCGTACATACGTAAGTCAGGATCGTTGCTGCATGCACGAGTCGTTTGCGTGCCGAGAATAAATCTTTACGGGGCTGACATCTATATATGTATATGCATGGTCGTTTTAAGGCCGAAGAGTCGATAAGTCGATCTCTCTCGATTCCGCCTGCATTTAATACCAAACTCTTCCAATGTAAATGATATAGAAATTTCTATGTACAAACCTACGCACTGGATGAACGTGAAAGAGATATGTGTGTTGCGAAGGGTCGAATCGAACGACCCCTGTCGTGTTAGAAAAATCATCATCCCTTCGATACGTGACGTAACTGCTAATCGATCCTACGGCTGTTCTTTCGTATTTTCCATTTGTACTGTGCACCGTTGCAATCAGTCGGGTACATAGAAGAAACGGTACACTTCGCGTAGGAAAAGTGGTACCTTGATTGGAAAAATATTCAACGTTCTGGAACGCTGAGCGTGAAACGTTTCGCGTCGAGCAATTGAGATACGCCGAGGGTGAAACGTTACAAAGTGCGGAAACTTTGTTTCGTTCTGACGTATCGCTCGTTTGAAGGCATCTCTCGTCGAAAACCACAATTACAGATCTCGTGGAGCAGCAGAATCAGTATCGACAGTTTATGCAATTATTAAATAGATATTTAAAAATCGTAAAAATTCTTGAATATTTAAGGAATTATATCTCTTGACAGTTCTTGATAATGCGTTAATTAGATTACAATTTTTCACGGAATTATTTAGTAGTTATAAACGTATGAATTTAAAATGATAACAAATGGAACTAAATCACTGAAAATTCTGAAAAGTATGCGTCATCTAGGTTTAGGATTAAGCGATTGATTAGACGAAGTTTCAAATAAATAGACTGCGTTGTTGCGTTTGCCAGTTCATTTATAAAATAGTGATAAATTCATTTTAACGATAAATTAGTTGGCAAACTATTGAGTTTTTGGATAATTATTGACGATTATAATATGATCTGAACGTACTAATTAAATAAAAAAATAATGATTTTTTTTTTGTTTGAGTTTGTTTTAAACTGATGTACAGTACTTACAAAATCTCGGTCTAGCACATGCCGATATAATTGAGTTTTACGTCAATGATTATTAAATGTAGACAAATCAATATTTTGAAGTGTTAATGTATTATTACATAAGCAATTTGTAAGGTTAAGCATGTGCGATATTATCTAACCATGCAAATCCACGATTCACGGTCTTTCCGAGTAGTACCTTAATGCGCTTGTGAAATTAGCCTTAAACGGTTCCATACGCTTGGCGTAAATCTCATTTGGGAAAATTGCTCGAAAATTTTAGAATGGTAATTGCGGTAGGTGGAATTATTCTTAGGCAGATAATATATGTTGAAAAAGCATACGAATTGCTTCAGCGTGTCCGCACAGAGCTGTCGCGAGTATAACGAGAGCTTTGCGTGAACTTTTAGCTTTGAACATGAGAAGCCTCAAGGGACAAGAGAAGGACGAAGAGCAAGACTGTAATGGCCCCCAGTGCATGGGGGTGAACTTCGAGTCTCGGTGTCTCGTGGAGGGCTTAACTTAATTAGAAACTCACTCCATCCCATTATTTCTCTCTCTCTCTCTCTCTCTTTCTCTCTCACTTTGTTCGTTCCCTAAACGGCCTCGTTCTCTGTGCCATGAATCCATGTCGATGATCCTCCATAACAAATTTTCGACAGATACTGATCATCCTTCCTGTGATCGGATTAATTTCATTAGCAAAACGCAAACTTGGACAAAGTGTCACATATCTGTGTGCAACTTTGCACAATGAAGAGTGGGAATTTGGGATTTGGTGCAGAGTTGGGAAGGAACCAGATCTATAATGTTCGCGATGGAAATCTACGTTCTCCCTCACCCTGAGAAGATATTTTCAGGGGAGTCCCAAAATCCTACCGCATACTCATAGGGATTTGACAGAAGCTGTGCACGCAACGAGTCCACATTGAAGTCCAATGATTCCGGGCTTATTTTCTTATCGTCGTCGTTCCAGGACTTTTTATTGGACGTTTGCAATCAGAATTTATTAGAGTCTCCAAAAAATATCCGTTAGTGATACCACGCACAAATTTCTTGGGGGTACCAAAATCCACTCGCATCTCTGGAGGAATTGGTTTAGGATTCCGCATTTTGAAAGTCCTCATTGACATGAAATTGAACTTTGTTTTCCATTTGGCTAAAATCTTTGAGAATTCCTGATGAGAATCCAATATAATCCAATCCAATATTTCATCCAATTCAGATAAGAATTCCATTGAGACCAACGTGACGATTAAGTATAGAGATTCAATGCAGCGATCCATTGTATCTCTATCAGGTACTCCATTATTAAGAATTCGGATTTAATCTCTACAAAAACTTTTAGACCCTCTTGAGTAATGTCACGAACAGAATAAAATTAATAACGCATTTCCGGTCACTATGAACAATCGACGAATGTCCCGGTGCAAGGTGTTCACCGTTATAGCTTTGCTGGAAAATGGCTTCGAACGTTTTTTCCATTCCAGCTGAAGCCATCTGCAATCGGAGGGTCTCCGGGTTCTCGCAGCTACTGAAAATCCTTCCTTCGAGTCAGGTTAATTCTGCGAACGCTACGATGAGCAAAAATCCTCAGCAGAGTGGGCAAGAGAAAAGACATAGAAAGAGAGTTCGAGAAAGACAGCTAGAGAGAAAAGGACGTCAGAGATGACGAGAGACCAAAGTTCCCGGTAGCTCGTAAAATAATTACGCGAGTAACGCTGTCCGTGGACTGTAAAGGCATTTTCGCCTCTCCCGTATTGGACGTCGGAAACAGAGGCTCGAGAATGCGGCGTGGCTCGTCGTAGCACGCGGGAAAAAGGACACGAGTCTGCGGAGGCGGAATATTTGCATATCAAACGACATGACGCAGGAAACTGGCGGGTGAAGCCCACAGCATCTCTGGCTTTATGGATGCAGCTTTTTCTGCACACCAGGACACCTCCGTCAAGAGCGTAAGAGAAAGAGAGGGGATGGAGAAAGCAAAAGACATAGCTCTATGTTGTTAAGTGAGACAGAGCAGGGGGAGGTGGAAGAGCAGTTAAATGACTTTGCGAAAAGTGCCAGGGGCTCGGGTAATTTTATTTTCAGTCCGATATATGCATACGCACATACGGGAGGACCAAACATTAATCCTATATCCGGCGTTCATTTAAGCAATTTGCACCTCGTGCTTGTTGAAAAAAAAAAGTGAATTTCATTTTTGCCAGTTTTTAAAGGCACTCTGCGACTCGTTACCGTTCTGAGGCATAAAGAATAGAGGAATTTCGGAAATGTTTTTTTTATATAAAATAAATAATTTTGGAAATGGGTTTCAACGTATCTCATTCTTCCTTCAACTGAAAGTACATGCCAATTTTTGTACTTGAAATTAGAGATGCACAGGACGCTACACAGTCTTGTCAATAGGGTAACCAAAAAGGGATCAAAATGAGTAAACTAGAATCTATTTAGGGGGAATTAACGTATTTCGTTTTCCGAAGAATCCTTGAATAACACAATGGCTGATAAAATGGCTGAACCTTTGGATAGAAAACCCTTGGATAAGAAATAATTATCTTAAAAAACGATAATTATTTTCTTTGTTTTTCTTGCTTCAACAGGGGGAGAATATATTTTTTAATCGATTCGTGATAAACACCGCTTTCTGATCGCCCTGCTGAATACATTTCCAGTCCATTCCTCGGATAGACTATGAATTCTAAAGTACTTTAGAACTGAAAAAATCTTTTCACTCACGTGTTCTAAACATTTAAAGGATGCAAATTATGTTTAAAAAAAAAGAATCGAATTTTTCATCGTTACGAACGGTAACTTCGTCTTCAGAGTGAGCACGCAATAAATCGAAAGGAAGAAAGGGAGAGATGAATGAAAGACGACGAATAGAGTGTCGAGCTATAAAGAACTGTTATTGGCCCCACGCACAACGACGCCAATAAAAGAAGGAAGAGAAGTAGTGGCCAGTTCTCGTAGTGGCCAGCAAAAAGTGAATATACGTGTGATGGCCGATAGCCAGAGTTTTTCACTCATACAAACGCTTGTCCGAGACGAAGGACGATAAAAGATCCTCGGGTACGCGACCAAAGAATCGAGAAATAAGTGTGTGAAAGTGAGGGCGATAGGGAGAGGCAGTGTGAGAGAAACGAGATCTATAAACGAATGATATTCGGATTTGCGATTATATCCGAAGTTCCCAGCCATCTGGCGCGAACCTTCGATCCAATGTTCCAAAACTTTGCTCTCGAGAGCTGCCCATGACCGTAGACAATCCGAAAAGCGAGATAAAAAGGCGCCCCGCCGAAATATTCGGCAGGTGGCCAATGCTATTCATGAAACATTGCGTATCGGGAATTATTCATTGTATATCTTACAAAAATCTCTCCTTTGGGAAGCATCATTATGTATGAATTGCCGTTGAAACGTAATATCAATCGCAATATCAAAAATGATATACTTACTCGAAATGTTTTTGGGTGTGTTTGATAAGTTCTCTTCACGTGTTTTGGGTTTGAAATTCGTTAAAACTAGGGTTAATAAAAAATTTCGAAGTACTTGAAGCTATGATGATGCTTAGATGTTTGGATATTTCTCATACTTTACAGATGGGAAATATACGTTACTAAAAGTTGTTTTACAGTGCTACGATAAGGGAAACCCAAAATAAACCGGATTAATTATTTTTATTTATCTATTTAATTGTTCAAAAAAGCTTCAATCGACTCTGAAATAGGCTGAATTACAGCTAATGAACTTAAGCAACCCTAAATAACATTTTTTTCTTTACGTCAGCAACGGTCGTACAATACTTTTCTTTCGTGTATCTTTTCATTCCAAGAATGAAAAGTTACATAAAGCAAGATCAAAAAAGGTAGGGGAGTGACGAGACTTATACTTTTTTTTATGAGAAATTCAGGTACATTGAAAGCAAGAATTCAACAACCCTTTTCATTCCCAAATTTCCGATCAAATTCGTTGAATTAAACTCCAAGTCACTCCAGACAGCTTCATAACTTCTTTTACCCTCCCTCGTTGATTTCTCAGTATGACTTTGCGGATTTTTACATTTTCGTTGGTTCGGATTTCGAATAAAGTCTA
This sequence comes from Ophioninae sp. B BG-2022a, assembly GCA_030522765.1. NCBI lineage: Eukaryota > Metazoa > Arthropoda > Insecta > Hymenoptera > Ichneumonidae > Ophioninae sp. B BG-2022a. The sequence goes on from JAPYZJ010000151.1 coordinate 15,757, forward strand.
GAGCAAGGTTGGTCATCAATTGACAGTTCACCTCTTTTGAAACAGGAAAACCACTCAACCACTAGTGTTTTTCTCATAGCCCACATTCTTACAGCCAGTTTTTATCACGTCGATGGTTTCTGCGCTAGTTATCCCTAGCTGTGATTAAAATAACAAGAACGCAAAGTAATCACGACTAAAAAATTCACAACAGTCGAATGGAGCCTTTTTCAGCTGTTTAGCCTACCCAATGAAGAGGACAGCTTTTCATTCACTTACTGATGGAACCTGATACTAGTACCAAGTACGAGGACGAACTTGGTACTAGTATCAAATAGGAGGTAGAACTTGGGTCTACTTTCAAGTTCCGTCATTACTCAGCTCAACAGCTGATAAACCTGGTACTAAACCCAAGTTCTTCATCTGCTTATCATAATTTGGTGAAAACAATGGTAACCACTGATGGTATATGCCTTCTTGGTACAAGTACCAAGTTCTACCAGAACTGGAAGTGAGGGGAGAGCTTAGTGAGGAAAAATGATTTTTCAAAAAACTCAAGTTCTAGAGCATTTCTGGAAAAGAATTATCGAAAGGAAAGCAGAATTTTCAAAAAGAATCCTTCTCTTATAACATCAATTCGATTTCTTTTGAGTAGGTCTCCTCTCACCCCCGTAGGTGAATCGTGCAGTGGAATGGGAAATTAAAGCTTCGAAATGGCGTAAAAAAAGAGTCGACAGGGCGGAAAGAGGAAAAAAAAAGAAGGAGGGTTGCACTTCCTCGACTTCGTGTCTTTGTGCGGTCGCGTCGATTGTAAAAGAGCTGGGTTACCACTTCCGGCCAACACGAACCGGGAGGGAGTTTTATGACGCCGGTAACATCAGGCTCGACCAGTCTACCTGCCGCGTTACTGGCAATGTTTCCAAGTATACATATATAGGTATACATCCTAATAGTATTTCGGAACATTGGTGTGGTGCTGATGGTGTAAGTCTGGGGTATTATATAAAACGAGTAATTTTGGGGTTGAACCGGTGTGCGCCTCGTAAGCTGGAGGTCTGATAAAAGTGAAAAACAATTGCCGGAACTCGCTGGTATTGCAACTCCACAAAGTACAACCACTCTTAATGAACACTAAATGCGTACAAATGTTCCAGCCTAGAATTCACACGGCCCCATGTTACTGCACGAATGAGACCAATGGATTCAACTTCCGGAAGAACGAAACTTCGTATGAAATCGCAAAATGTTCGTTGCCAACTTCGTATCCTCAATAATGCATGGCGTTGAAATTTGCAAGATTGTTACACGACGAAAGTGATTTTTCATTGTTGCCTTCAGATTTGTTCAGATTGTTCATTCATTTTTTTTTAAATTCTTATTCAGCGATTGACAACGAATTTTCTATAAATTACTGGGGATAGTAGCGATAATCAGAAATTCGGAAAAATATTCGGTGCATCTCAATAATACAAACTTTAACTGCATAATAATTTTCCTTGCATTGGTTTCGATATCATATTAGTTGAAGCAATTGCATAGTCACTGAAAGCATCTCAGTTAACCACATACCGATATTATCGAATTTAACTTGAATTATTATCGAATGTGAAAAATTTACATTTCAAAATGTTAATTGATTATTTAATTAGCTATTTATAAGGATAAACATGTACGACATTATCTTGACTCATAAATCAACGATTCCCTCATTTTGTATTAACTTTTCATCCGACCGTCCATCCAGTAGTACATGAACTCTTTTCGTTATCAATTCTGAGTAACACACGTGATCTCAAACGTAAGCTCGTAACTGATGTGGTATTAGATACGAAACACGAAAGACCGACGATACAGTTATAATTTGAACGTTTTCATCGTGCGAGTATATTTTCACAAAATCCATTTCACACGAACGTAATGTGTTAACCCAAACGTAGACTTTTGGATCAGTTAAGATAGAAATTGGACTCCACACCAATATCAATTTCTATCTCACTTCTGCTGTTCCTTGATCGCAAATTGATTCTGTTCTTTCGATTCGTCTTTCAGAAAGTAATAGCTGTATTCCAGAGGACTTTGAGAGCATCAATATAATTGAAGAACGTTCTATGTTCTTGACGGACAGTCATCACAGTCTCTTACTTTTGCCAAATAATTCGCTTTCATTCTGTTTTCATTGATTGGTGTTTTCTTCCAATTCCAACGAGTGAATCTTTTCGATGCCCCAGGGAATCAGGATTCCACCATCGATTGCTAGACTTCAGTGATTAGAAAAATAATTAACCATGTCTATGTTCGTTATCCAAATCATTGATCAATATCATCGAGTACATAATTTTCACTATTTAAAACTACTCGTGCACTTGCCACGCAGGATTGGTTTTACGAGGTCAACGAGAGATACCATCGAGGTTTGCTCCTTCCTGACTTTATAGATCGCTCTGAACCGCGAAAGAGTAAGACTCCTCGCCGATGAACGTCGTTACTTCTGCCGTCGAACTTTACGACAAGGATTTACGTAGTTCCTGCGGTGTGTGTCGTGCTTGGATGTTGAGTTCGCAGTTACAGCTCTCCCAGTTGAAATTAAATTTCCTACCAATCCCCATCCCACTTCAAGTTTCGAGCCTACGTGGGTTGGCTGCTAGAAAGCTCTCGACTTATTTCACGTATCGATTTTTCTTTCGAGATACACACGTGTATCTGTGAGTGAATTTTTTTTTGATAAAACATGTCAATGGGTCAGATCCAATAACCCATATTTATAAATGTAAACATTTGGCCATCGAGTCTCTTCGGAATCCCTTTATCGAGTTCACCAGGCTTAAATACGCCCTATCCTTCGTTTTCATTCCCCTCGTGGAGCATTTGACTCATTTCGCAAAATACGACGATTCGATCAACGATAAATACTCCAATTTTCCTTATCACTGAATAAAATCAGGATAATACGAGAGTGACAAAGTGCCTGAAATTTGCGTTCCTCCTCCCCCATCCCTATAAATCAAAGTGAACGAGCCAAATTATGAATAATATAATACCAATGTATATGGATTTTCAACGAAAGACGACAAGATATATCGCTCGGCTGACCAACGACGTGCAATAACTACTAATTTACCTCGTCGTGTCTGTAGCCCTTGCCCCATTCTCGGCTTCTCCCTTCCACTGTCGGTATATTACGTCAGAGCCATTTTTCTGTCGACGAGAAACCTCACACAGCCCAGAGAGAGTAGGAGAGAGAGATAGAGAAAGAGAGAAAGAGCGATAGGTGGCGCTCGTAAGCCGGAGAGGAGAGGAAGAGGCTAAAGGGGATTCCCTCCCGATCAATGCACGACCGCTTAAATCATCCGGCAATCTCGACGATGTTGCCCCCGCGTGTGCTCTCGTGTGGTCGAACCGCCATAGTACAACGGCTTCAGACTTGACTTTATATATATATATATATATATCCATAATTAATGAACGATCCATTCCATCAATGGACGTGCGAAGAGGAGCCGGTTAGGAAGGTGCGGCATTCATGCATTAAGTATATATATATATACAGGGTGAGCGACGAGAAACACCCGAATATTTCTGTTAGATTTTAAAATACGAAGTATGTACACATCGTAATTTGAACATTTTGAGAGTACACACATATAATTATTTTTTCATTTGTTTCGATTTTTCAGTATAGAAAGGGTTGAGTAAAAAAATAAAAAACTTTTGAAATTCGTTATCAGGAAGATCATCACTAGTAGCCAAAAATCCATCAAGGGATTCTCTTAGAATATCGAAAGGAAGCTCTGTACAAAATTTTAGGTCGTTTGGAAAAGGGTGGAGGGTGGAGGGACCTTACTAAATCCACTAGAGATGTTCAAGTGTTCTGGTTCTCGTGGCTCACCCTGTATATGTTTATATATATATATATTTACCCGTCCTTCATATCTGTCTGTTTTATATATAAATTTCTATACACATACTGCCAGACCTATTCTTACGGTAGTTAAGTCTCTCACCACGGAAGTGTTTCGTTCGCGTGCCGGTTCCAACAGCACGCGATCTTCAGCCACCAGCCCTTCGCCCTTCCCTTCCAAACGTCGTTGTAATATACGGAGGCCTGATATGTGCGTTCACGTACATACGTGTGTTGGTACACTAAGCGAAAATGGAAAGGAATACAGAGAGAGATAGAGAGATAGAAAAACAAAAGTGACTAAAATGAAGCGCCCTCTTTAGGGATAATATCTTGTAGCCTCATGTAGCAGCGGGGCTTTGGAGAAGTGTGAGACGTTAAGCAAACTTCAGCACGCACGGAAAACGATCTTTTGACACCGGGAGCTTATCATTGTCGTGAAAAATCGCTGACTGAGCGAAAAACCACGCTTGGGAACGAATCCAAGGCAAAGCTTATACTTTACAGTACAGATATAACAACTCGTAGCATACAGCAATTTCCTCACGCCATCTCACGATCGTGTACCCGGATTCCCTCTCCGTCCCTTATCTCAACCGGATGAGCCACGATTTAAAAGAAACCTGACTGTGAACGCATGAACTACAGGCTAATATAGATATCACTGAATGTATATTTAAAAATCGCCGAAATTCTTTAAAATGTTTGGTACTACTCTTGATAGAATAATAACACATGAATAATTTTCGAATTTCTTACTTAACAATTTAGTCGTTATAAATATATGACTGTGAAGCAATAACTTATGGGAAAATAACTTTTGCAGACATTAGTGATCCCAAAATGAATGAAGCTAAATCAAATTCTGAAAATATCTTATCATCAAGGTTTGGGATCATGCGGTTGATTAGGCTAAGTTTAAAATAAATAAACTGCATTGTCACTCGAATTGTAATCAATTCAGAAAATATTTGGTATTAAATTAGGAAAGTTAAGGCTTTTCTGTTGGACTTTTGAAACAGATGTACAGTGACTGACAAAACCACAGACGTGCACATGCCAACATCGTGGAATATTTCGTCAATTATTATTGAAAATGAAAAATTAACATTTACAAGTATTAATCAATTATCAAATTAGCTACCTTTAATTCCAGATCATGTATGACACGATCCAGACTTATAAATCCACGAGTCCCCTATTTTGGACTTATTTTTTGCTCGACGGTCCATCCAGTATTACCTTAAAGACCTATTTGGAATACGCGCATTGAACGTTCCACTTCCATTTTGTTTTTATTCAATTCTTTTTTCAACTGGTGAGAAACGAGATTGATTCGATACGTGTTTGCAATCAACATGACCATTGGGATCCAACCTCGTCTGGAATGTGCAAAGACAAATTCTTCAACATAATTTATTTAGTTTGAAGACCATTGGTTGCTCATCCAGGTCTGACCAATCTCAGTGTTTTCCGCAGTCCATCTATTCTGTACAAATCAAATTAGGAAATAAGTCTGTGGAATGAACTGATAGGGAAGAGTGGACACGATGGTTTTTCAATGGCTACTACATCGATGCTCCACGTCTTCGTCGTCTTTAGGAAGTGAAAACCACCAGTATTTTGCTTGCAGCTCGGAAACACGACAGCTCGTCTTCTACCTCGAGTGTACATGCACAGGTGAAGATATATTGAAGAAGAGGGAAGGAAAGAGCAGTTGAGGGGGCAGGAAAGGAGAAAAAGTAAAGTAAAGGTGAATACGGTCAGACCAAGAGCCTCAAGGGCTTTAATGAAATTAGATGGCCTCTTTGGTGGTTCAACGCCGTATGGACAGTGCAACGGTGGTTTTCACCAACAACACCACCACGACCACAGGAAACGACGACCAAACTGTATACCGAGATGCTGGCTCTTTCTAATCACGCCTGGGCAAAACCAATATACTCTTTTCATCTCGCTCCTTCAACCATCCAGTAACGTGTATGTATACATCGTTTCTCTTTTGGTTTAAAAGTTTCATCGAAAAATACAAGGGAGCTTTTGCTTTTTCGCCTTCCTATGGGGCACGTTGCGGTTCTTCCAGCTATTTCCACTAGCTCGCTCACGAAAAATGTGATAAATATCAACCGGATATATCTATGTTCAAGCGCAATAGAATTTCCTCACTGCACGGGAAAATCTCTCTCGGAGATTGGGCGTAAAAAGGCAGGATGACTAGTGAAAAAGTCCTTTCATCACTTTTAGAGTGCACAACTGATTAACGACGAGGAACGAGCAAACCGCACCAAAAGCTGCGGATAGCCTACAAGCTTTACCGGACTGTTTCATAGACGCAAGCTGTTGGTGAGGATCAATTTATTCATTAAGTTAACCCTCTCTTACAAGGATTAATCTGATAATTGAAATTTTTAATAATTAAAGTTTTAGTAACGAACGAATTACGAAAATCCTATAAATTCGTTTGGGATATCCTTCTTCTCAAATCACCAATATAAGAAGACATCTAATGGCATTTTGGGTATTGGAAAACAAGAATCAAAGTTTGTGACGTCACAGTAAAAATGGCTCAGTTTCTCGTTCAGATATGCTGATACTAAACGTCCCGTTGTTTGGGTTTGTTCAGACCCCTTCGTTGGATAAAGGAAAGAAAGGATGTTTTAGTGTTATGGCTGCGAAATGTTAATAGAAGACGTAATCTACAGATATGTTTACACAGTTACGTCGTTTTTCTCAGGTGGTGACCAGAGATCAAAATGTGAAAGATTGTTTTTAAATACTTTTGAAGCCCGTGTTTGATCCATCCAAATCGCTGAATTTCTAAACAATTACGTTCTTTACCATTATGTTTAAGCACTACGGAATAGGTCGTGTACTCTGCATATTGACTTTGATTTAAAAGATCGATTTATAGAAAATATATTTATAAACAAAAAATAATGGTGGTATCCGATGAGGTCTCGTTGCTGATTTGGAATATTTTGTAAATACACTGTGTATTTTCTTTCATGAGAAGTATAGTGAATACAAGAGGAAAGAAGGGATGCAGTGCTTTATGGGTGAGGTTAGAATTTAATAAAAGTATTATTTGTTTACCCTTGACCGAATGAAATTCTTGTCCTAAAACAAAATGGTTTTCTAAATTACCGTCCTTTCCTCTATATATCGTATTATTCAGTAATTCAGTTTTTCAATAAACTCTCCGGTTTTTACTTCTGATGAAATTCCGTTCAGATAAGATGAATAATAGTGTATTATTATATTTAATACGCTTCGAATCACGTTGAAATTCAGTGAATGCTTTTTCGCAACGATCGATCAATAATGTTGGAAGAAATGAGAAATTGCAGCGCACGCGAACTCGCGCGCGACAATGCGGCCGGTGCATTCTCCGACCTGATTTTGCTTCGCTGGTGTGTTCCATCCAAGAACTCGGAGTTGGATGATGGGATAGTGCAATCGTTGCTTTCACCGGACTGTCCTCCATTATTCACAATCGAAACCAAGATACGTCAGTGCTTCGAATGATCACGCCTCGATAACGACGAACGTCTCTGCAAGCGTCCCGACAAGCTGATAAAAGCAAAGGGGCAAGAAAAGAAAATTGCCAGGATTGGGAAGGCTTCTTTCCCTTTTCGTTTTTGAGGAATACCATGAAGAAGCATACACAAATTGGGTGTACCAACGGTCTCAGTACCAAAGGTACTCAGTACACTCAATTTTAGTAATTTTTTCAGTGACGTTTTTTTATAATTATCCAAAATAATTTTTCCACTTTTTTTCCTTCAATATAAAAAATCCCCAAAAAATGTTAACATAATTTTCGTAGCGGAAATTCTCCAAAAATAATTAAGCGAATAAAAAAAAGATCATTTTCGTTACACCCCAGTGATGCAAGCTTCAGAATCAATCGTATCAAGACTCTGAATAATTTCTCCTTATTTTTCTTATGAAAATGAATACTTCGTTTTTAAAACAAACAAAAATGTGGGTGAAAAAATTTGTAAAAGTAGAAGAAAAAAAATCGTTTTCGTTGAATCCCACCAAACTCGAGCTCCATTTTTCTAATAACTCCACAAAGGTCAGAAACACGTAAAAGTCTCATAGACGTCACAAAAAAGGTGAGAAACGATACGTCATAGTGAATTTATTCACGACGTGAATGCTTCCAAAACGGTTGATTTATTATTATAAATTATTTTTTCGTTACCAAAGCAGATATTCCGCTTCTCATCTCTAGCTTTCACGGATGGATAGGTACTTGTTATATACATTTTTTCGTAGGAATATTCCATATAGCAGAGTTTTTTTTTCACAGATCGATGAAAAAACCTCGCTTATTATTTATAGTATGCGCAGCGTGTAATCTCATCGTTGAAGGTAGCGGAATACGCGAAGCGCGCCAACACCATTTTTCATCGATGAATCCCCGCGAATGATGCGGTTTGCGGAATTGGAAAAGCGAGTGCCTGGACGTGTATACGGGTAAAGAGCATCAACGATGAAAAGTTCATTACAAGCTGCACCCCTTCCACGTGGCGTCGCAGCAGAGCGTTATTTTTTTTCATAGGATAGTCTCGCTTGTATTTGGGCACGTGAAAGAGCTTTTGCGCACCACGCGAACGAGAAAGGCGCTAATTGAAATTGCACCCTCCGGTTCGGAATTTTTTTTTTTATACAAAGAAGCGTTCCACAACCGCGATTCGTGCTCACGTCACGCTCTCCCTCGCTACCTAATTCAATTATCCGAGCGAAGTTTTAGTTTTTTCGAGGATTCGTCAGATCTCGTCAACCAAGGCTCCGCATTGGCTGTCTTCTCTTTTATAATCAATAGAAAAAAAATTCTACGAACTGAGAATCAAGGCAAAGCCCGGAAGTTCCTGATGGAACACTCGCAGTCTGCACTCTCGGCAAACTTCCATCAAAGAGAATCTACGAAATCGTTTACCCAATGCAAATTATTCTTCATTATTTTACTTCCTTTTGGGCGAGCTGACTTGCAAAATCTTTCAACGAGGCGATCGTTACCTATGCAGTATATGTAAGAAAGACGAAGAGAGAAAGAGAATCAGTTAGAATCCACCACAAAATCAAACCTTCCTTGGAAATATTCTACAATCGAAGAAACAAAAACAATAGAAAAATGTAACATTTTTCACTTCAGAAATGACTTGGATTTCGACGACTGGACATTGATTGTTTGGGTTTGTTTGGTTATGATTGTTTGCTTTGATTGTTGCAAAGCGACGAAAAGTCAGTCACATCTAAAATATACTGCGGTTGGACTGCTTGAGTTTTTTTAGGTCTACTTTCCAGCTCCAGTATCATTATCGTTTAAAACCTTAACCCATTGAAGACTAGCGTTGCCATGTGTCAACGTGAGTAGCCAATTTAATTTCCGGATCATACATCAAAAACTACAAACCTAGCGTTGCCATATGGCAACAGCCTAAAACTAAAAATCGGGAGATTTTGAATTTTTTTTTGGTCATCATCATATGAACTCGTCATCATTCAATCCAAATATAAAGATAAACACACACAAAATTTGAATTTCAAAATTTCAATCCCTAACACATCCCAAACAAACCCAAACAACACAGAAGTCGTAGTTACAACAACGCATCTATCTGAAGTCTATATTTATCTAAAAAAATAATTCACAATTATTGAGAGCGTTCAAGAAACCCTTACTCTTTCGAAGCATGCATGGGGAATATCTAGTTATAGTTTACAGTCGTAGATTTACCTACCGAGGGAAATACGAGGATTTTTCAGTCACCCTATATACCCCAGTACACTTTCGGCATAACTATATTTACAGTGACATATCACTTTATCGCTATTGTCATGTACGAGTACGCTCGATGGGCATTGCACCCCCCCCCTCCCCAGAAAGATGCATATGTATAGATATTTATATATACATATATATTATCCGCGAGATATTGGTGGGAACGAAAGCGAGGTGTGCCTTCGCATCGATAGCCGAAGCCGAAGACTCACCTCCGCGTATATTGACACGTACAGGTACAGGAGAAGTTCTTATGTAGCCTCTAATATTTTTCACTCAACGCCTCACTAGTGGCTCACGAGGGATAATGTATACCTATAACAATGATATAAGATGCTCAAAGCCTATTAGCTCGAGCTGCACTGACAGGCCTTTCGAGCAACGTCGAATCGTCACAGTTGTCGTTATAATAAATCTATGTGTATATACACTTCGATACATACCGGGTGGTTAACTAGAAATTATTCAAAAATTCCTCTACATAGTGATTTCAGGCCGGAAAAACCCGGAAACTACATTATTTCTTGAGTCCTCTACATTCGTAGCCAGGTGATTTTGTGATGCAGCCCAATCAGATTCCATGATCGTTTTAGTGTTTCCCAAAAGATCTCCCACGATAAAAAAATAGTGCAAATGACTTTGGAATCACCTTGATACCTCTTCAATTCCCAGTGTCACCTGTAGGTGGCATATGTTTAGTCGTGATTTTATACCATAGTTAAATATATTTTTTATTTTTTTTTCTAATAATTAGTAATGGCACAGAATACTAGTTTTTATTTTTTCCATGTGGCAACACACCTCACTAATCAGCTGTCAATGTGACTAGGTTATTTCGGGGCAATTGGAAAGAAACTTAGTTTGTCCTACCTACTGTGATAAAAAGTGATATAAAAATGTGTAGACCGTAAGTATCGTTTTTTTAAATTATTGTATGCTTTAGTTATATATGCAACCTATACTTGACATATTTACTCGAAAAAATAACTGCCAATTTTATGATATTAAAAATCACCTCCCCTTCCCTGTAAATCGGGAGGGGGGTGATTTTTCGATTTTTTTCTTATTTTTCCTTTTGAATTAACACATATTTACTTGATCATTAAACTAAAATTATAAAACTTCATTACTTTGGACATGGGAATTAAAGAGTTGAGTTGAAAAAAAAATCTGGAATACCAAAATTCAGTCATTGTACAACTGGAATATCGTTGCGAACTACCCATTGAAACATCATTTCTAACTTTGACCATATCTTGATTCACCCGGTATGTGAAACGACCAGAGTAGAGAGGAAGTAAAAAAACGTGTCTGCCGAGTCGGTCACGCGGGACAACGGTCAACTAAATAAAGATCAAAGTTGCGATAAATCGAGTATCACGAGTCGCAATTCCGATTCACCCCTCCCCCCTCCTTCTTCCCATCCAATCCCACCCAATACGTCCACGAATCCTCGAGCAAAAGTAACTTTTGCCAAATGTTGGAGGAGTGAGGGAAACCGAGTGAAAGAGGAGGATCAGAATGTTTCGAGAAAAGGGAGTTCCAGTGATGGCGTATAAGAATGCAATTCTATCCAGTCTGGGATGCGGTTACAGTTTGGGTTCGCCGACCCACAGGTGAGGAGGCTGAATCAAGGGCCCTCCTCTCTCATCTTGGGCTGCACCTCTCGCTGTCTTGGCACTCTTGTATCGCGAGAATACCACAATCTTTCGTGTATTCGTGTATGAGTTTGTGTGTATTTTATTGATGACCATGTGTGTGTGTGTGTTCATGCATCGCCAGCGGCGTGCATTGTCCAGTCTTTTAACACCACTTCCTGGCGTTTCACGTGCCAGGCGTGCATCGATAATACACGTCGATCGCAGTAATGCGAAATATACGTATATGTATAGTTGTGACTAACGAGAGAGAAGGAAAGAGGAAGAGGGAAAGAGTCCCGCTTGTCAAGGGTCTCAACGGGGCGAGAACATGGAAGAGAATGCTAAAATCCATATGCAGGTTACAGGGTATCTATCTATACGTACACTGAATCGACGGATCTCAAAGAACTTCAATAGAGGGTCGACTGTTCTACTTTCTCTTGATACAAGATAGATTTAAAATGTATTGTGAAAAAAAAATGTTTTAGAAAAGCAAACTTTCATTTCGTACGCTGCATCGAGATTTTTTTCGATGTATTTTAATAAGTTTTGATCGAAGAATCAAAGAAATTGAGAAGTGATAAAAGAATCAAAGAAATTCAGAAGTGATCAAAGAATCAAAGAAATTCAGAATTGATCAAAGAATCAAAGAAATTCAGAAGTGATCAAAGAATCAAAGAAAAATCAAAGAAATTCAGAAGTGATCGAAGAATCAAAGAAATTCAGAATTGATCAAAGAATCAAAGAAATTCAGAATTGATCAAAGAATCAAAGAAATTCAGAAGTGATCAAAGAATCAAAGAAATCAAAGAATTGTTATTTTCGCAAATACAAATTATGGATCTCAGTATGAACTCGTGGTAATAATTTCTCTGATTAATCTTGCGCCAAATGAGATAATATCATTGAAATTGAATTGATGAAATTGATTAAACATTTAAAAAGTAAAGGTCTTCAAGCATTTTATTATAACCACATATCCGTGAATTAGCAAACAATTAGTTTCTCACATTTTAGAGTTAAAGTTTATTCTTTTATTATAACATATTAATTATTTTAATATGTCTTTAATAAATTTCAAGTTTTGTAGACCTATGCATAACAAATAAAAGTCCGGACCAAAATGGCAGAAATACAAAGTTCTTATGCATAAAATAGAAATTAACATTTATTTAATTACTTGGAACTAACATAAGTAGAAAAAAGCTGCAAATTTCAAGCTATTATAATTTTTCAAGAGATCATTAAAATAATTGATTATTCATGTCAAGTACACTACAATTACGCAATAAATAATTATAATATATCAAAAAGTGTTTTACAAAAGTTACAAAAAATATCAAAAAAGTTGTTCCCCATTTTTGTAACGGTTTTTCCGGGTTGAGTTATTCCTAGAATTTCATATCCAACGTCAGAGTTCATACACGAATATGAATAAAAAATTATTTCGTCAAAGAATTACTGTATCGCAAGTGTATCCAGCCAAAGCCAATAAACCACGATCCTGATGTTTCAATATCGGTGATAATCAGAGTATTTCTGTACGACTCGAGCAACGCCTGGCACACATGAATGTATAATCGGTACCCTTCAATCGCGCTCGGTAAAAAGCAAGGCTCTCTTTGAAAACGTCAAACAAAAAGTGCACATTTCTTGGGCACCGAGAAAATGTGAGGGCAGTAGTGATCCACCGGGTAAGTGTCGACGTCACAGAGGGTTATCGGAAAGAGCTGGAACACCCTATATACGCACGGTCGCAAGATTAAAAGGTTGATCCGGAGGTTGGGTCGAGAAGAGCCGGGTCCATCGACCGCTGTAGAAAGAGCCGGGAGGGGCCTCTATTGTCAGCGCGTGCACCAAGTGACCCTTTTCACGTTCAGTGACAATGATGATAGTGATGGTTTTGCGCTCACCCTATCTTCCTTTCACCCTCTCTCTCTCTCTCTTCCTCTCATAGCCGCAAGTTGTTCAGTGAAGCGCGGATGGACACACGGTATGTGGAACGAAACGAGCCAACGAAGGGTCGGGATCGTGTACATGCGGATCGTGCGTGGACCGCTGAAAAGAGCGTTTGAAGCCTGCGGTAAGATCTCTTGGTGATTGCTGTACACGTTTCCTCTCGGTTTCTGTCTCAGCCTCTCTCTCTCTTTTTTTCCCTTTTTATCATTTTTTTTGTATTATTTTATTATCATCATTATATTCTTGATATTATTATCATTATATTCTTGATATTATTATCATTATATTCTTGATATTATTATCATTATATTCTTGACATTATTATTATTATTATTATTATTATTATTATTATTGTTGTTGTTGTTGTTGTTGTTGTTGTTGTTGTTATTATTATTACTATTATTATTGTTGTTGTTGTTGTTGTTGTTGTTGTTGTTGTTGTTGTTGTTGTTGTTGTTGTTGTTGTTGTAGTTATGATTATTATTATTTTAATACGTATTATTATCTAGCGTTTATCTTATTTTTTCGATTTTGGTTTAGAAATTAGTTGTATTTTTTTTTATCGTCCTACGTTTTTCCGAATTTCCGTTTTGCCACTTTCGTTTTTCCCTGTATCTTCTTCTTCTCCTTTCTACCACGATTTTTCCATTTACTTTTGACTTTTCACCCCCCCCCCCCCCCCCCTCCCCCCCCCGCCGGTAACAGCCAGTCCCAAGTTCACCTGTTGGTCACGGATTGAGATTCATGGAAAAATTTCGAAAAAATATTTCGGCTACCCGGGACCTTTCGATCCACTGGCCACGTCTTAGCCCACTCGGCTATCGAATCAGACAACAAATGAATTGTGTATTTTACTTAATGGTTGAACGAAGGGATACATTAAGTGTCACCATCATCATCAACCTCTTTCTCTTCGTGTCTTCCCCTCCTGCATTCTTCATAGCTGTTTTCTTTTATAATTATGTCATCAGAATTCCTTTTTTACATTACTACTAGTTTTCTTGGTATGTATTTTCTCGTTTTTCTCGGCTCTTTCTTTTATCTATTTTTGTTATCATGTTTTACACTTGCTCGAAAGTACCACTAGGGTGTAATAAACGCTACCATCATCATCGTCATAATTTGTCTCTTTCTCTCTTACTTTTAGACTTTCAATCAGTTTTATTTGGGGAGACCGGGATTCAATGTACCGCAGGTAAGTTGTTCCGACAGGGACGGCACTGCGAAAACGATAATCGTAACGAGTGTGAAGTGCGCCGTAAAATGTCCTATCATTGTGATGAGATTGAAATTCGCAACGTTGCGCCGCAATGAAGATTATTGTTTTTTAATGTCTCTATGTTTTTTTTTCACAGAATAACAATAATTATTCGAATCTTCATCTAAATCTAAAATTCATATCTAAATCATAATCTAAAATTCCAATGTGAACAAAAATAATTCCTGGTATAATGGAAATAAGGAAATAAAAAAATGAGGAAAAAAATATCATTTCGAAATTTTATTTTGACTTTCAATCTCATCCAAAGGTCCAGCGAACTGCAAGTCCATTAATTGTGCCGCTTCAGAAATTATTTTTTGGTTGACGTTTAGCCCATTTGGGACCATATTTTCGTACCGTCATTGCTGTAGGAACGATTAACTCCCGGCACTTGAATCCGAGTCTCTCCTACCTAAATTAGCTTTAACTAATTTCATGGTGTCAAAAGCGTCAAGCTGAAAGCTTTAACTCTATAATAATACTATAAACGATAAGAATATCGATCTGATAATAAAACACCTGATGATAAAAACAAGAAACTTCAACGTCGTGTCTCCCAATCCTCGAAGCTTTTTTACATTCGTCAATTGCCTCTTCATTCACTCTTTTCCTTTATTTTACTTAGCAGAGAAAGGGCTCGCGCAAAAGTTCTTTGGTCGACAAATATACGGGAGGTAAAAGCACCACTCTCATTACAGTATCACGAATCATAATCAACTGGGCGAGAGGGAAGGCCTGTGTTTCCTCTCAGCACCCCGTGTAAGTACGCAAGGGCAGGAAGGGTTGGGGGATGCAAAGGTGTTGCTGCTGTTGCTGGTCGCGTTCATAGTGTTTCGGAACTTTTAATTAATACCGAACGTTGGCTCTCCCCCCACCCCTGACCCTCTCTCTCTCAGACTCTCTTCCTCTTCATCCATTTCTGCGTTTTACTCGAGGTCTCATTCAGGGAAGAGTGCGAACGGTCTGGCGGAGAGGCACCGCCGAATTAATTTTCTCGTTCACGAAGAGCGACGAGAGTTTGCGTGGCGGGCTCGTTTTCTCGTTTAACTGGTAGCAGAAACGCCGAGGAATATTATTCTCTGCCTTGACCCTTATTTTTTTTTTACATTTTTCTTTTAGTCATTTTTTGCTTATTTGGAAGAGAGAGAAAGAAAAGGAATGGGATGATCAACCAACGACATCGTTCTCGAGTATTCAAGTATATTTCGCGAGGTCCTACCTAGTATCAGCAGTACTTCTCATCAGTAGATTCCCGACGAGTTTTCTTATTTATACTTTAAGTTGAATCTCGTCGTGGCAGAACGGACCTCCTAGCAATTAAATAGAAACGCGGGCTCATTTTTATTTTTCTTCGTTGCTCCGTCGTGCTGCTAATGTCTGATGCTTTATTATCCAAGCGGCTGGACATTTAATCACACGCATCAGACGCCTTGCGAATAAATTCGTCGTTTTTCAACTACCTTTCTTGTCGCGAGGGATTTTTCTCTCGGTCTTACGTTTTCGGGATCAGTTTATTTTTCAAGGCTGAGAATCGAAGCGTCCTCTGAGCTCCTAGGGTGGAAGTACGATTTCGAAGACTAGTATTCATGAACGAAATTTTTCGTCGCTACTTTTAAGATTTTTTATAATATTCTAATTACTGCATTGTTCTGCGTGATAAGAGTCCTCGTCTCTTATGTGCTTATCGTACAATCGGTTATTTGATTTGGCTGCGCAGTCTGGGGTAGTTCAATAATTTGTTCAAAATAGTTCGGTCAAGTCTTAATGAATATTATTAATCTTAAGAAAAAGAGAATACAACTGTGAATTATGTGAGCGAAATCATTCGAAAAAGGTGTTTCAGCCACAGTTTTGACAATTTAGGTAAAAACCAATAATAAAACGAAAATGAGCACGTATTATTTTCATGAGCACCCTAAAGATCATGCAGAACTTTATTTTGCTCGTTTCCACTGTAACTGTAATTATTGCTACTGTAATTACTTCTACTTTAATTATTCAAATACCCAAAAAGTGCATTATTTCACAGTGAATTTTTATAAAATATAATAGAGATTTTTGTATAATTCAATAGAAGATTAATTTTGAGATTAGTGTATTGGATAATTTGTACTGTAAAATTGATATTATTCTTACGTCTGCAAGAGATTACAATCGAAAACTGATGATAACTTAGTAAATCGTTCAAAGTCATTAAATAATTAATGTATTTTATGATCACAATTATTATTGAATAAAAATAAAACTTCGTGAAAATGGTGGAAAATCAATATTATTGTAAAAAAAATTTGTTTATTCTTTATATTCGACTATAAAAACCAAAAGATTTATTACAACGAAAATATTTATTCGCTAGCCTAAGTATACCATTAGATACCCGATGGATGATTGCTCAAAGGCAAACTACCTGAGGACGAGCAGACTGTACCTGCAAGACCATACCTACACCAACTTCATTCAGAGATCCTGACTGCAGCCAGCCCCTTTTCGATTTGCCTCAAATTCCGAAGTGAAATTTCCCTTGGGGTCAAATCTACCTAATAAAGTCCAATAAAAAATAAAAATCCATTTGGCGCAGGAACGACTTCACGTACCTTTCGA
Source organism: Ophioninae sp. B BG-2022a (assembly GCA_030522765.1). Taxonomy (NCBI): domain Eukaryota; kingdom Metazoa; phylum Arthropoda; class Insecta; order Hymenoptera; family Ichneumonidae; species Ophioninae sp. B BG-2022a. Next base: position 32,886 of record JAPYZJ010000151.1, read on the forward strand.
ATATCCAACCGACTCAATGAAACAATTGTTTATTATTCGAATACGAATTTTTCCCACTAGCAACACCTTTCATCAATTTCCTCTTCGATTTCCGATCACGTCATGATGAATTAATCAAATCTTGACGAGCGTTGCGAGATTTTCATTTTCCACGGAGTTCTGTAAATTAGATCGGATTTACCGTCGAGATTTTTGGAATCGAACGAGCTAGGAAACCGCGTTCACCGATGAGCAAGTACCGGACAGGTGAGCCTTATCAGACTCGAATGATGGTCGACCATGCGAAAGTTCTCCTGAAAATACTGGTTTCCCATCAGCCACCAGACTCCCCAGGGTAATAAAACTAGACATGGGAGTCAAAAGCCACCAAAGGAAGTGGAGAGAAAGAGAGATAGAGAAAGAATGACAGACAGGGAAGGAGAAAGAGAGATAGTAAACACGTGAAACTTCATTGCTCCGCTTTGTTCAATGCGAAAGTACTCTCGTGTTGGAAAAGTAGTCTTTTGGTAGGATGAGTATCCCAAATAGGGCAGAGTATCTTTTGAATCGAATATTATGCATACAGTATCCAAATATACATCAGGATATACATCGAAGGATCTCATTAGCGAGATTTGGTCAGTGTTCCGGAATTCAACACAAACAGGATGTAGGACGGGTACCCTGTGAACTCGTGCCTGGTTGCACACGAGAGGCCTTACTGGCTAACCCCAATTACTCCCGGTATGTAAACTGCACTATATCGACACTACGGAACCGTATGGAATATTAATAATCATAATTGACGTAATATATATTGGTTTTGGGCTACATGAGCTTTCCATTATTACTTTGAAGCTTGGAAAATGAATTTCTCGATATATTCGCTTCATGAAACCCAAAGGTCAGGATTCGAGATGTTCTCGTCGTCTTTGATGGACGAGCAAGTCTTGACGAATTCTTTTTGATGTTTTGTTTTCGCGATACGAAAAAGTCCATTGGAATTAAAATCTGAAAATATTTTGATGATCCCGAGTGCAAGACCGGAAGATTTCGCGGAAAAACTCAATAGGACCAGAAGGAAATGCTCTAATTGGATATCGGTGATGCAACGCGCACGGTAACCCAATTCGCTGAAAGTTGATTAATATTGCCCACGAATGAGAGTGTATTTAACGCGATGCATGGAATATAAATAAATGTGTGTTAATTTCATTGATAAGAACTTTAGGAACACAAAAATTTATTTTCAAATCATTGTAATTATTGAAATTCATTAAATACTAGCAATGTCACCAGGCGGAAGGTACTGGAAGAAACCATACAGCAAAGACAATATTTTGTTTGAATAATAAGTACTCAATTGATCATCGATATTTTTTTAAATAAAAAAATCTAATTTGCTAGGGAAATAAATGAATTACGTGCACAATACCGAAATGTCAATACTTACATAATACAGAGTATTAAAAATCTATGGGTCGTTTAAGTATTACCAAATGACCCGTTGAGCGAAAGGTGAGTCCAAAATGGTGTAATCGTACATTTACAAGCTAATTTGAAAATAAATTAACACTAAGAAAGGTTATTATCTTTTTTGTTACTGAATTTTCTATTCATAAATGTTGATCCAATAAAAGATAAATTTTCAATAATAATTAAATTCAAATTCGACTATATAGGCATGTGACTGACTAAAGTTTCGTCAGTGACGATGTATTTCTTTCAACCATCTAATAAAATAATATCCATTTTTGTATGCAATCAATAAATTCTGGTAATCTTACCGGTATCAATAATGATACCCAAAATCTCAATATATATTCTCTGTTCCAATTATTGCTAATTGATTCATCTTTAAAATAAATCTTTGACTATTTTGTAAATTAATTTATAAAAGCGATCTATTTATTTGAATAACCCATTGATCAATTGCTTGATCCTAAATCTCGATGAAAGAATATTTTCAGAATTTCCATCGATTTAGTTTTATTCGATTTGCAAACCGTAACGTCTGCAGAAACATTTAGCCGATAATTACGGAATCAGGTTGCAGGGCCTCAGCTGCTGACTTGCAACCGACAATAGACGAGAATGAGGTTCGACCTTGGCGCAGATTTGGCATGAAACACATGGCTATATATATAAAAGTGGATGATTCATTTCTCGTCAGTGTAAGTCGCGTGAACGAAGGACCAAAGAGTCTCGCGTGGCCCATCAGCCAAAGCGGCTTTTGCTCTTCTACACCGTACCTTTTGGTCTTCCTCTTTCCGAGCGGAGCGTGCCTCTTTTGTCGGCAAACTGCTGCAGCCAGTTTCTGTTCCCTTTTTTCCCCGTCAAGGCCCTCTCTTCGTGCGTTAGAGCGCACGTAGCTCAGATAGTAAAAGAGGGAAGAATAAAAATGTATTTAAAAAAAAAGAGCTATTTTAATGGTTACACGACGTGGGCAGCGAGCGGAAACGTTTTATGTGGTATCTCTCTTTAATTACGCGAGAACCGCGCGTGCGAGTTCTCCATGGGTAATATCGTGGCGAGTCCCAAACGGGTCGTGAGAAATCTACAATGTGAGAGAAAAGGCAACTGAAGAGGAAAGTGCCGAAAACAAAAATGGAAAAGTCAATATGTCAGGCGGATCGTTACATCTAATAATATTGAAATTTGCATCGTTCGGATACAAAGATCATTCTTTTTTATTTTTAACTTTTTTATGATGAAAACTTATTTTTTCTAGGATCGTCACTTTTTCGTTGGCCTAAGTGGATTATTTATTCATAGTTCGAAATTATTGCTCCTGGTATTCCTATACACTCGGAGGATAGACATTGATTGTTTATAGTTATTTATTTCGATTTTAATTTTAATTACCCAACTACAGTGCTCATTTTTGTATCTCAACATCTTTTTGTTACGTAATAATGGTGAACGTTACTTTGTTAGAGACCCTTTTGTAAGGTTGGCAAATGAAATCCGCACAAAAAACTCATTTTTCTTAGCAATTTCCAATTGGTGTTAACTAAGCCGTTTTGTCGTACTTCTGAGCTACGAACGCTACGTTCTTTTCAAAATTTCATCGAAGTAGATATAATCTTGCCTATTTTCCAACACTGTTAAAAACAAAAAGATTCTTTTTGTAAAATTTACTTGCATTGATTAACTACTGTTGACCTTCCATAACATTTTGTGACACTTTCGAGATGATAAAGAAAGTATTTTTGGAATATTTTTAAGGCCCAAAATAGAGCGTAAAATCGAAAACTATTTTCAGTGATAACAGAAGATAAAAAGACTAGACAGTGGTAACGAAATAGTTTTACGGTGCTTTAGTATTTTTAGCATTTCTACTAGTCCCACCAAAGCTTCGTAATTTACGGAAGGGTGTTTACTCCACTTGGTGAATAAGATACGCGAATTATCGAGAAAGCGTTTTCTCATCTCAATTGCAAATACAGGAAGTTCACGCGGCCACACTCCATTGTGCTCGCCCTTCCTTTGTGCTTGGTCCTGTTTGATTTCCGGTTGCGAAATCAACTGAGCGAAAGCTCTCAGTCTTACACACACACACACAGACATGGAACATTTCTTAGCAGCGTCCATGTATTATTTATATATCATTCATTCGTTCGTATTTTTTTCCCCACTAGATGTTGTCGTTTTCCATAGAGATAGCTCAGGACATTAAACCACCCTGTAGATAGAAGATACATTTTGGTTCGTCCTCGTTGGACTGCCAATTTAATTAATTGACAAGCCACATTTATGACCTCCCCAGTTTTTATTCCGCTCAGCTGGTCACTCAACTCGTAAGCTCCAAAAGAGTACAGGGTTGTCGAATGATCAGAAGTCTTCCAGGATCCGATAAAATTAATTTTGAAACCGACACAATTCTTTTTCCTTTCACTTTTTAAACGAGACAAAGTTTTTAAAAACTTTCTTTACTTATATACGATACATATTTTTACATTTTACGTTTTACGTTTACGTTTTTTTTACATTTTACATTTTATTTTCTTTTTTTATATTGTAAAAGAATATTTTTTTATTGCGTATTTAAATTTTAGATTGATAAATAAATATTGTAATTAATGGACGAAGGATTTTTTTAGACGAAATTCGCCAGTAGATATTAGAAGAATTTTCAAGTATTGATTTTCTTCGTATTTCAGGGATGCAAATTTCTAACCTATGTTGATAGAAGGTCACTTTGTGTCCAGTGTAGACGTTAAGCAAACGTCCAGTTTTCATTGTATTTGAAGCTGGGTTATGATTTGTAACTTAACCTATCTAAGGAGCTGGGCAGTCGAAAACGGCTCAAAATTCCAATTCAGAATGTCTGCAGCAAAGAAAGCGAAACATGAAATTGCCTGGATTAATTTCGCTACTCCACAATTATTGATAAATCGGAATGAAGTTACAAATATGTGTATTCACTTCGTTCTGTTGTACTTTCGTCATGTAACAAAAATATTCTACCAGGTATACCATTTATCTTCATGTTCCAAATGTAAAATGAATAATTTTTTCCCATCAATTAGAATTTTGTAAATAGTGAAACAGTCATTCGCAAACAGAATTTTATTCACTTTTCAACATTTTTCGAACGATAATAGATACCCAATTTTTTGTTTCTTAAAAGTACCAAAATTTTCACACCCAAACTTACTGAGTTTCCATTTCGGATATTATTATTATTATTATTCATTAAAAATGAATAAATAAAATAATGATCTTCACTGTTTTCAGTGAAGTTTTTAGTTTTTAGAGAAAATTGCACGTATTGTGCGTAGAAAGTTCCGAAAGCTCGAGTTTACTCGGAGAGTTTGCCCACTTGAACCGCAATCAATCCCTCGACTCACACGAATATCCTACATATTTACGTATAACACGTATCCGAAGAGCGCTTCGCACGCGTAGTTGCAGCTCGATGTGCAAGCCGGATTAATGCCCGGATTATCGGGGTATAGCAGGTCGAGCGAGTCTACTGAAGCACATAATCCTTCCAATCGGTCATTACGAGAACTATTATGGATGCTCGTTCAATTTGTGATATACCCCATTAACGCAGTCTCACGAATGTATTTAATACAAATATCGTATCGAGTCTTCTAACTAACGGACATTTTCATTCACACTTCGGAAGATTACTGTGAGCAACGGGTTTTTTATCGACTGAATTACGCTAAAAATCGTTCGAAACTAGAAATTTACAGAGCAGATAAATTGGTGATTTTCATGATTCTGTTTGTCCATTCGTTTTATTTTATTAGTATTATCATCTCAATTTAGAAGTTAAACCATTGTGACTATAAAAAAAAAAATCATTGGTTACGTCAGGCATGAATGGTGCAGGAAGTGCATATTGGAGTAAAATTATTATTTTATTTATAAAAAAAATTTATAAAATAAAAGAATTGCGAATTAAAATAGAAAAGTCTTTTTCAAAATTTGTTTCTCTTGCCTTAAACGATTTTTACAATATTTCGATATCCAATAAACTGAATGGCTTGAAATTTCGAATATTTATTCAGTTTAATAGTAGTTTACTCATGGCTGACGATTTAATGAAGATTTTTATCATAAGTTATTAATAATAACAGTATGATGTTTACTCGAAGGAAGGAGATCAAATTGTTTTCTTTTGATGATTGGAATACCATAGCAATGTAAATGGGTGCAGTTTTAGATAAAATTATTAATTTTTAGAGAAACAAGTTCAAATTTATAATTCTAAAAAATATCCCAGAATTTTCGAATTCCAGTTTTCTGATGTTCACGTATAATAAACGACGCAAAGAAAGAGCTCAAAAACTGTGAAAGTACAAACCAGAGTCTCTGGATTCGAATTGAATGATTTCAGGTCACGTCAGCCCTTTCTCCCGATGTTTTCAAGGGGAAATTTACCTGTATTATAACTCTGCGGCGTCACGGTTTAAAAATCGTTCACCGAGGCTCCTCTCTTTCGCACACTCACGTAATTAGGTTCGCCGATAAAACGGACGAGACTTTGACGCGAGCGTTATAGCGGCGACCGGGGTACGGTGTGATCTGCAAATTAACGAAGCAATCCTCTTTCTCGTTCGCCGACAAACGAACCGAGAATGAGCAACGAACAAGCAAAACGGGCATAAATATATATACGGCTCACGTATATGCGACTAATTATAGTTTTGGCGAGATTCGTCTATTCCCATCTTGCTCTATCCCTCTTTCTCTCTCTCGTTCGAAACGTGTAAAAATGTGCCGTTCCGGTATGGCGCCTCATCCTGCGATTGTAAAGTTCCGAGCTGGAAAAAGAAAAGTGCAAAACGCACGATATACCGAAAAGCGGGTTGAACGTTTTTCCACATGGCTAAAAGCACAAAGAAAGCCTGCAAGCGTAGGCACTCGAGTGAAGTACCGGTCCATTCGAAATATTCTGGAAAAAAATTCTTTTTTGCTCGCTCTTTATTTTATTTAAAATAACGACAATCGTAAAAAATATTTCGAATTTTTCATTTCAATTGCACTCAATTAATACATATCACTTTGATTAATATATCAATAAATACATTAATTAATAAATCAATTCATCGAACTCATTTTAATAAACAAATAAATACAAATTGCTCGAATTAATGAAAACGCAATTACAGGAATTCCTAATCTCTGTGTCTGCCTCCCTATTTCCAATTTTTTTTCATAAAATTTGGTCTTCGTATACGTCGATACGAGAATCAACTTTCGTAATGTGATGCATTTTAAATATTATTAAAAAAATGTTAAAAAGAAGTATTGCATGAATGTTGAGAACCCATAATTCTTTGATTTACTAGAAAAAATTCTCGTCTCTCTTGCTTCACGCTTTTCTTTATCAACCCAATTTAGTCAGCTCCAGAGTCTGTTTGATAAAAGTTTACGAGAAACGTCAATTTTGTCAGCCATTATTGGCCAAACTTGACGCACCTTCCTGACTAAAGCTCGTAATCTCTTCCATACATACATAACGAGACCATTGATATTCACAGAGCAAGGAAAAAAGAAAGGATGTCACCAAAGGGGTGAAAAAGTTTGTGATATATATGAAAGTATTTTTTGGAGAGCGGAACTATCGTAATCGGATACGGTTACACAGCTCGGACTTTGATATCACACCAGAGCTTGTGGACGAACGTGTCAACCTCGAAAAGCAACAGAAAACGATAAATTCTCGAGCTGGCACAAGTAACTCTATCACGAATCCATTGTCTCGCGTAGATTAAGGGGAACGGGTGTTTCAATTTCGTCCGATTTTACCGGAAGCGGAGAAAGAGAATACGTAACGACGTTAATGCAATTTGATGGAATATCGCGGTATTTCTCGACGTTTCGAAAATTAACGCCACGAGGACTTTTAGAAAGTAACAATAGAGGAAGAGAGGGTGGATATACGTGTGTATGCATCCACGTGTATTCATGTAGAGAATAATAGAATCCCCTCGAAGTTTCGTATCAATGCAAAGAGGGGAGAAAACAATGAAAAACACCCTGTACGGTGTCGTAAAACGTTCTTTCAGATATAAAATGACATTGCGAGGTAACGAACCTATTCAATTCGCAACGCGTATGATTTTCATATTCATCTCGATTGAATCACACGTGAGCGCGAAATAAAGTCGTCTCGTTTCTAGGTTAGGTTGGGTCTAGGTAGGGTCTCAATAATTTGGTGGTCCGTCGCGAGGTGCACGTCTAATTTTAATATTCAATCAAAGCGTGATTGCTTTTCCGAACAGCGACTCCAGCGACCATGCTAATTATGAATATTGAACTTTTTTTTTCAGAATCTCCAATTTATTGATGTTTTCCTAAATGATTATCTTGAGGAGAGTGGACGATTCATCATTTTTTAAATGTATTATTTTTTTGCGCGAGGTTTTTGGGACTAAGAGGCCCTGGAATTGTGGCTCAGTCGGTGGACGTATTGTCACGAAATATTGAGGGCCTGAAATTTCCAATGAGTTTTTTCTGGAAACTACATTGAGCTTTATATTAAGTAACTAAAAAACGCCGTTATCGATAATTTCAGAATTTTTAACACGTGATTCTAGAGTTCCATATAAAAATAGACCTTTTTAAATAACTTTTTTATTAACAAATAGTAAAGATAAGAATTCATGATAAATCGATTTTTTCAACATGTACCATCGTCTGATGTTCCAATTTCCTTTGGATTTTTACGACTACATAGAGCGTCAGTTTTTAAAAATCGTAGAGCTATTCTTGAAAATAAAACAAAATTATTGTTTGGACAATCAGAAAATATGATAATGTCTGCGTGAAATTTTAAACAATTAAAATTGTATAATTAGATTACATACAATTAAAATTTTACATTTACATTTTCCGCAATTAAAATTTCGCAACTAAATTTTACACTATAAACATTTAAGAATACGATGTTATACAATTCAAATTTCCATACAGAAAAACATTTTTGCAAATTTTCTTATATTTCATTGCGTAAGCGACCTTGCCCATAAAAAACAATTAAGTATTTAACGTGAAAATGCTTATCAATAAATATTTATGAATAGCTCTTATTCACAGCTTTCGAAAAATGTTCTGGCAAGGTTAAGTGGCGTAATTGGGCGCTTTGTACCAATGAAAAAAATACTATTTTTGATGCTTTATTTCACATATTTTCGCGAGACTCCGAACTAATGATTCGGAAATCATACGAAAAGACAAATTTGGCGAAATCTAAGTAGGTCGAATGTTCAGGATAGAACGATGTATCCCCCTACGATGAGGGAAAGGAAAAAGAAAGGAAAAAAGAAAGTAGGATAATGGGCCAGAGTAAAGTGGAGGACGCGATGTTCTTCGGCAGAACCCGAGGCGAAATTTATCGACTGCGTGCCACACGAGGAACGCAGCCCATCCAGAAGGTCGAAAAGGCCTGTTGCAAGATACCTGAAGCGCAAGCGGACCAGTTAGCCGGAGATATTTCGTCGTCGCTGCAGAGAGCCCTTCGTGGGACCTTCTAAGAGCTCATCATCCTTCTTAGTCTCCTTATTTACCTAGATGGCTCCCTCCCTTGTTTCTCTCTTCTGCACACACGAGTATCGTCGTTCTCGTGTTTTCTTGTTGCGACTGCAACGCAGAGGCGACGCAGTCTCGTAAATGTTTATATATAAATATATATGACCACATATACATCGTAGGAAAGGTCCGTTCCAACCCAATGTTTGCACTCATTCGTCGTTGGTCTCAGGCAACTCGGAGATTCCTCGCGGTGTTAAGTTTCGCGGTCGTCGAGGTTTGTGCGGCTTTGTTTCGAGTGTACTCTCGTATACCGTTCCCACGAAGCCTGCTTTCCGCTCCTCCCCGTTTTTACAGTGGCTCGTATTTTTTTTCCTTCCTCCAAGCCTAGTTTTGGCCTCTCTTGCGACCAAAATCCTGACCGGCGATGCATGGTATCCCTTCTGGTCCTTGTTCGTCAAAATTAACGTTCCAGCCTCTTAGAATCTTCGGCGTTTATCGTTCGGTCGTTTTTTTTGTTCCGAGGATCATCGTCCCGTTTCTGATGGTCCAATAGCTCTATCATAGTCTTCTCGTGGTTGAGTCAACTACTGGCGTTTGCCTGATCGCGATAAGCTCGCCGTGTTTCTTTGGATCATCGAATCCGAATATCTCTAATGCTAGAACATATTTGGGAACAAGAAGATCTAATTTTTCAAGAGCTGATCTTTGGGACTGGATTGTCTTTCAGTTTCTTCATTTTTATCAACATCCAAATTATTTGTTTAGCAAAACGAACTTGCGAGCTTTAAACAGCAATGATGAAAGGTATTTAAAAAAATATTCACATTGAAAAAGAACAGAAAAGAATATTCAGTCTCGTTGCATTCCAACGATACAAAAACTTCAACGTCGTAGAACGAAGTTAACCTGGATCCATATCATGACGTAGAAAACTGGAAAAAAAAGGCTGCTCTAAGATGGCACACGTAATCGCACTGAAGATACAATCTAATCGCAGAGGACATTCAACTCAACTGATTTAGAATCCAGCCGTTAAGGACCAGGCACTTCAGTCACCTCCTAATTGCTGATGAAAGTACGTTACGTGTTAGGTATACGCTGAAAATGTGGAATAACTTGACGTGGCTCTCTGCAACGCCGTCGCAGAGGGCGAATAAAAGACCGAGGTAAAACGTATGGAGATTGCACGCGGCATTAAAATAAAAGAGAACGGTTGTGCGATGTGTAACGCGAATAGACCATACGGGGAAGTCCTCACGTTGAAATGTTGTAGCTGTGCTGGCCTACCGCTGGGCAAGATCCCGCACGCCCGTGAAAGGGACGAGACAATGTGTGAGCAGTTATGGTAAAGCGTTCATTTAAATAATCGCGCGCGAACGGGCGAGGTCGCGCGCAACGAGAGCAGACCGGAGACCTCTGGAGGGACGCCGCAGTACTGTGACCACACATAAAGCCAAACTACGGCGGCCTTAAACTGCACGGGAGACATTTAACATTTTGTTCCGTCCTATGTGGCACTTTGTTCAGGGACGAAAATTCTTCCCTGAATTACCATTCTGTATGAATGAAAATCGGTGACATTTTAGTAATTCACGTATTTTTTAGGTTATTTTACAGGCAATGGTTAAAGGACGTTCTAAGGAAAAAACAGTTACTTTTGGTACGCTTATGATAAAAACCCTTAAGATTTGATCGGGATTAGGGAGCAAGTATTATTTGAAAACGATTCTAGGTTAGATCGAGGTAACTAGAGTCAGGCTGGAATAAAATTAGGCTAGGTTTTAGGTGAGGTAACTAGATTGATTCAGATAGAACCAGTTAAGAACTATATGGAACTTAGCTAGATTCTAGGGGAGGTAACTAGATGTAACCCGAATAGACCTAAATAAATATGGCCTAGATGTTGGTCGAATTAATTAGAATAAGCTAGATTCTAGGTGAAGGGCATTCTAGATTCTAGGTAAAGAACATTGTAGATTCTACGTGAAGGACATCATTGTCTAGAACAATTTCCATAGGTAGATAACTAGGATAATAACAACGATGTGGGTAACTAGGATGACGACAGGTAGGACGGTAGATAATTACGATGATAACAGCTCAGCTTAGAACGATAACTAGGGTGATTCCCTCAGGTGGAGTAACTACGACGATGACAGCTGACGAAATAAATTCCTGTTATCGATTCTGCTATTTTGTACTAACTCAAATAATTTTCACTTAATAATGCCATCGCCTCGTGTAACAGCAAAATATCATATTAAAACTTTTGCTCTTTCACGACCTCACCAAGTTTCGCTTGCTCTTCCAGGTAATCGTACCATCTGCTGCGCCCCCACGGAATCTCGATTTTGCTTATACGTTTGTTCCTCTAACCAAGACTTTGGCCGCCTTCGACTAATTTGCCGAATAAAAGTTTTCCAATTCTCAGGCTCGCCTAGGTACCTACACGCGATAGAACTATCGATCGAAATATACTTCCTTCCGGATGCAGGTGATCGCCCTCGCCGAAGTCGTTTACCTACACGTTCCACACATGTACGAGATTCATTCAAAATGTAAGGTGTACTGTAAATTTCAGAAAGAAGGGAGTCCACAGGAAGGGTTTGACAGTCCAACGAAACGTAGGGTCGACGCTGTAGCCTGGTTTGGAACCAAAAAGATCTATCTCCAAAGTATCTCTTCACCATTCTCTGCTCTCCTCAACTGGATCCTCCAGCGCAGTTTGGCAACGCTAAAGCTTATAGCCGAAACTGAATTAGGCAAAAGAACACGAGGAACATAACAACCCAACGTTCTTAGTGTTCCAACATCCGTGCATGACTATGTAACTCAAACCCAATACATTCAAGCGAGGTTACAGTTATAAAGTATGAAATATACACGAATTTCGGGAACTTTTAAAAAATCTAAAATAAATGGTTTTTCAAATGTAAACGTATTTTATTTTTCGTCAAAGGAAAGATAACTGGAATTTTTTCATTTTCAAAAAATCAAAAATGTGGCGGCTCTAAGTCCTGTCGAATAAAGATATGGATGGCGTGATGTGCTCTGAGCTGGGTGCTCCATAGCCCTGCCAATTTATCTGAATAAAAAACGGGTTGACAATTATTAAACTAGAATAAACTTTGGGCAGACTTTATTTCTTCTGTATCCTGAAAAATGCTTAGATAATGAAATGGTAGTTGTTTGACAAAACAAAAACAACTATTTTGCCCGTTTTATTTGCTTCAGCAGTCAAGATATTTTCAAATAAATTTTTGACGAAAATCGCTGCCTGATGCAAATGAAATTTCATTTCTATTGCGCGGAGATTCGTGTGAATTGTTTCATGCGTTGAAGCTGTAGAAAATCCTGCACGCCGCAAAACGATGTTCCCAGAACAAATACAATTGAAGTTTGACGTACTCGTTTTTCAGCCAGCGAACGGTTTCGATCGATAGACTGTAACTTCTAATATACCTTTGAAATGAAAATATCCTTTCACCCACGTGTTATAACTACGCATAAAGTGCAATTTATGTGAAAAAAAAAGAAATTGAATGTTTCATCGTCAGGAACGATAACCTCGCCTTCAACGTATTACCACACCCTCCAGGTTTAACAGACGATTTCCAGACATGCACAGATTTTCATGAAATAAACAACTAAACAGACCAGGAATTTCTCGACATTGATAACCCGATCGTTATTATTCTGATGTAAGGTGATTGGATCGATAGCTCAACAATCCTGAGGCAATATTCTTCTTGATATCAGTTGAGACATAACCAACGCAGACGTGACATCTGTAGTAAAATCTGGCGAGTCGAGATTGAAAGTAGCCATGACTGCGAATCCATAGACGTGGAAAGTGCCGTACCAATAAATACGCGTAGTAAAAATGTATCGAGTGAATAGCGATGACATACGAGACTGCTATGGACAGATAAGAAAAGAGAGTCGTACAGACCCTTGGGAACAGTTCATTTTGTGCTGTAATACGCGGTAGAAAGGAAATCGAGAATATTCCTAGTGTTCTGTACCCTCCTGTTCCATATTCCGACCCTTGGAGTCGTGTAGCACTGATCAGACATTGTTTCACGACTGAAGATTCCTTCTCATACGTCCATTTTCGTATAAAGATGTTTCCAGATCTGCACTACGTACTATTCGTCGTACATCTGAGCCTACCAATACTATTCACTCGTTTGCACACATATGAGAATGTACTTTATGTAGGACGCCGTACTGTGGTTACGATAGTTTCCGCACTCGATTACAGCGATATTCCCGAACATCGAAGCTCCTCGGAGCAAGGATAGGAGACCTCTTGCCGATAAATCATGATCGACGAAACGAGGACGCTACACGACTAGAAGTTGGGGATCTGAGGGGTGGTGAATGGGGATTGTCATATCTTCCACTGCTGGTGTACAGATATATATACACACACAGATCACAGGCTTTCGAAGCTTCCAGCCAGAGGATGAAATTGTGCAAGGGGCTGCAAAGAATAAGAAAAGGTGATGAGAAAAACGTCAAGGTGGAGAACGTGGAACGGAGATGAAAGTTCCAAGAATGAGATAACTCGTCATCGTTCTTATATCTATGTACGACGATGAAGAAATATATATACGGTATACGTCAGCAAAGGTGTTGATATAACTGTTGGCAAACGAAAGGGCGTATTCAATCCTATTTGCCGGATGAGGTAATGTAGGTTACATCCTTCAGTATTTAAACGATCGGAACATCTTTATTCCCGCTACGTTATAGTATCGAAAGATATAAAGCAATAAACGTCATCTCGTCGTTCTTAATCGCCAATAGGTTGGGTTACCCAGAAGGAGAAAATTGTGCAAGACTCTAAACGACTGGAAGGGGAGCACCTACGGAAGTCAGGAAGCAGCCGAGTCTAATCGAAGATCCCCTAGAGCTTTATTCCTGGGTAACTTCCTTCTGAACTAATAATATGATGATGCCTTTTGCGCCACGGGCCGGAAGCCACCAGCCTTTGTCTTCGCAATACCGAGAGAACGGAAATTAAGCGCTTTATTATTTTTCTTAAAAGAGATTACGACGAGAGGAGTGTAGACTATCCGGTCCTACCTGCCAACGTTCGATACGCTTGTTCGTCTGCCTCTGATAATGCTCTTAATCGTCGCTTTAACGTCATCCGATTGATGACGTTTTAGTTTCCGTCATTGAAATACAACGGACATTTTTTTTTATTTCACAAACTTGTTGTAGCACATTACACCCGTGAATCATGAAAACATTGCTTAGGATTATTATTAAGAGATTCTAAAAAATCCTACAATATTATCATTCCCGACAATAAAGAAAATAATTAAAAAAATAACGTGCAAAATTTAATTCGAATGCCATCGTTGAAAATAATAACTTTTTATTTTCTGTCTATTTATTTAATCATAGAACCATGCGCTATCTGTGCGAAACAAAGACCCTAGACAGGGGTCACCAGCACTTCAAATCAACTTTGCTAAGAAACTGCTTGTCGTAGAGTGTTTTGTTTTCGTTCGAGCGCTGAAAAACTAAAAGATTGCTTAGGATACCTGAGAAAAACCTGCAATGATCGCTTCTCCGTGAAAAATGCGATTGAAAAAAGCAAGAAAAAAATGCAGCTGTTCTCGCTAAGAATTTGGAGTTTGCGGTACTTTGTGTCTTTTTTGTCTCACGTTTGTGGTAAAAAAATCCCTGACAAAATTTGAGCGATTCGCAAAGAACAAATCGGCAAAAAACAGAAATCGTAATCGTATTCCTCAACCGATAAAATCCAACCTCGATTGCTTCGTGGGTGTAGTCGACGTAGCTGAAGTTCCAGTTAGTGTTTCAGGCGTTACGGAACACCGTCCATGATGACAGTAGGTGCTGTATTTTTTATAGATTGCAAAGTTGAGCAATCTCGAGCTGACAACCTTTTTATTAGCTGAATCGTGCTCGAACTTGCTTCTTGGAAGTTGCCAGTTTCTTCTTTCATTTTCATCAAGAGAGGAAAGATGCAAAGTATGGGAAAGTGGAGTTCGCCGGTGTGTGGCGTTCAATGAGTTCGGGTTTCAAACACGCAAATGGACATTCCCGGCTTGTACTCCTTTTAGTACTTTGCTGTAGGCGGATAGGTCGTTCGGGTATGCTAGTACCAACAGCTACTGCTGCTGGCATGGAAACCTGTCTCCCCAGGAACTAATATAGCCCTACACAATTTTATATTAAAATTTGATGGGAGGATCGACGAAATGGCGAAAGTTGGTGTTGCTTCCGCAATCACCCGTAGTACAAACAAGACCAGTACTTAAGTGAATCCTCTGCGGTGTATTGAACCCGCCGATACAGAGGGTAAGGTGAAAAAAGAATGTACCCATCTGCGCTACACGAAACCAAAATAGTTTCCGGATTCTTGGGAAAAGAGTTCCTCAGATGAAAGTACAGGAAGTGCTAGGGACGGTATGGCGTTGAGGAAGGTATAAAAGAATATTGGTGAAGGATCTTAGCCTGCGTATCACTGATGTTTCATCCCGACTTCATTGAGCTCGTATTTTACTCAAAACCCAACGCCGTGACGTCACATCCTTTCTGATAAAATAAGATAAGATTTATGATATTTAACCCTCACTTCTGATAGTCTCTTTGGAAAAGAACGCATCTTTTATTTTCAAACTAATTTATTTTGATCGTACCTTCGCCCGTCGAAACAGCCAAAAAGTTACTTTCGAGACGGAATTTTTGGCATCATTCATTTTGACTTGGACGGAGAATCATTTGTCAGACACAAGTTCACCATTATTCTCCTCCCCAATGGTCCATCATGCTGCTCCAATTTACAGAAAACATTTGACGCTTCTTCGCGAATTGTTACCAGTTTTTGCGATACTTACTTGAAAATTTATAAGAATTTATGGAAACAATAAATGTATCGGTAGTGAGATAACGGAGGAGAAAAATACACTTAGGGGTACCTCACAATGAGGTCTGATATCAGCGAATATCTGTGGCAAGGTCGAAACTTAAAATACGTGACAGAGAAAAGATGAAAAGCTGGTTCGAAAGAGACATAGCAAGGGCGAGAGAGAGAGTGAAAGGGGGGGTGCAGACGTGGGTCCGACTTTAATATAGTAGTATACTAAACTCGTCTACATACTATACTTAGATCAGCTATAACGTACATCAGTTTCGAGAAAGATTAATGAAGCTCGCAAACCGACGACTCACCCGTGCTCGTCTGCATTCCATTAATAGATTACCTACGTCCTGATATCTACACATGAGCTGCGCCATCCAAGGTACATATATACCCTAAGGTAATACCAAACGTTTATTTAACGTTAAAGTCGATACACTCTTGCACTCTGCTGAGAGAGGGGAGGGGGGGGGAGGGGAAGAAAAAAGAGGTACGTCGAATAGTGTACAAGCAAGCCCCAAGCGGAGCTATAAGCTTGAACCCTCTACGAGAGGGACTGGATAATGAATGACTGCTGGCTGCTTCTGGCCAGACCTCAGTAAAGGAGTGAAGAACTCTTTACGAGAGGCTTGCCTCGCATCTTGGATGTTGGACGACCCGATGAAACGTTCGTTGGTTTCATTACTTTCGGAATTGCGAAGGACCAAATAGATGAAAAAAAGAGAATCACTAAAAGAGAAAGAGAGAGTGGATAGTTTGAAGAGACGCTGGCTTCAATCAGGCTCTGCCAGTGGATAATTAACTTTGAAACACCTACATGTAGCTGAGAAACTTCGACGAGATTCTTCGTCTTGATTCGTACAATTGCCATCTTCAAAGATGGCCTACTCTCGTGTTACGTCCTCGTAGAGCTCGTGTCAATGCGGACGATGTTGAGAGAATGGCTCGCGGCATCGATTTCATCAGACTCTGGAGTTCTCCTCGTTCCCACACATACACGGGTCTTCAGATATAATGCTTTATTGAAAGACGTCGAGGGACGAATTAAAAGACCGAGTGGCGAATAAAAAATTTACGAGTGAAGAAGTAATGAATTAGGGTCATAGGATTTGAAGTGGCAGCTGCTACGTACTGTCCATCACCAGTGAACAAACGTTTTGTTATGGGAGTAACGTACTTTCGAGGAAACCGTTTCTTTTTTTGGTTAAAAGATCTTTAGTGCCGCAGGAACAGTGTTCCGCCAGATTTCTGATTGAAAACTGTGCACCACTTAAGCAGTCGTGATGAATGAACGAAATTGGACCAGGTTCGTTATGAGCATAATTGGCTAATAAATATCTGAATCCGGACCAGGACTGTTTTAGTTCTCCATCCTCAAATGACGCTTAATGAAATTACACTTCAAAATAGAGGAGAAATAGAGAGGAAGAGAGAGTGAGAGATGGAGGACTCGAATATGGTATGATTGAAGCTGCGGTATTATATTACATAACTCCTCAGGATCGCTTGGAACGATGGGGAACTGGAATAGCCCGGGGAAGAGAAAATTTCGATTACTCTTAATCAGTTCTCTGGTACGAGTTGATAACAGTCTCCATCGTACGATGATAGGTGGTTTCCTCAATTGCGAATCAACGTATTTCTTTGTTTCCTCGTTTCGATCAATAATACGAGCAACTCCATTTACCAATCCACGACGAACTGATCGAAAAGTCTGGTCATCGCAAATTCCTAGCTGAAGAAGTATTGGGCAAATTTGATTTTGGATTCATAGCCAGCTTTTCGGGCACCATAGAGGAGGTCGATCAATAATTGGAGAGCACGTCTAAAATATTTGTGTAAAAGAGAAACCGACAGTTGTTGGTTCGAGCTGATTTAGTTCCTATGAGAAAATTGACAGTTTAGAACTTTCTTTGTCTCAATCTCGCTCCATCTTTCTCGAAACATCAGAAATTACACCCAGAAGTACAGAAATGAAGCATGTATCAATATCCTGTTTGGTAGAGTCAGTGCCAGGAAGGAAGTGGGTACGTACATCCGAGAGAAGCAAAGAAAGACGAGCATGAGGGTGGGTGTAAGAAGCGAGGAGAAAAGATAATACGAGTGCGAAGGCGTATGAGAATTCCAGTTCGCCTGGAAGGCAATTGTCAAGTAATTCTGCAAATGTTCTCCCTGTCGCATACAAACTCCTATGCAAGTATACAATGTTCATCATTTTTCATATCTGTGGTATTTTCCATTTTTGTTGCAGAGCTAGTATAGGTATTCGAACTTGAATCTATTATAAGGAAAAAGGTGCGACGAGAATTATATCTTATTCACCCACTCTAATAGACCAATCCGGTGGATTACGAAACACCCGGCAAAAATGGACATGAGAAACTGTTTTCTAATTATTGTGTCGTGGAACCAGAAAAAAAGTACATTTTGTTGATATCAGACGATTATTAATAATAGTGGTAACTGGATCACTGATTAAATCACAAATCATAAATCATCACTCTAAACATCAGATAGTACGTGCATAATTTTTTTCGATGCCTTCACCAAAATGATTTTCAGGTTTCGTCGTGCACGCTCTTGGCAGACAGACGTGAATAGTGAAACTGTACACGCCTACCTGCGCTATAGGAATCTGTTAACCACTTACACAAAATCTTCACTCCGGCAAAACGTATGGCCTCGATCAACCGACAAAAAGTAGAATGCCTGACCATCTCGTTGATAACTCACCTGAAACAGCAAAGCAAATTTTCATAAATTCAACGTGACATTTTCCACTACGAAGAGCACATTGAAAAAGTGTAACAAGAGTGGTCACTTCAATACATTTTTCCAATTCGACTAAGAAAGAAATCCAGACAGTAAAAAAGTAGACTGGCAATTCCTAATGATCCACATGATTATAACGGTGAGTTGCGAATCCTCGAACTTTCTCAGCGAGTCGTTTTCCACCCGAACGAAAACAACCGAGACACCTTTTTTCGTCATACATCCGTTAAATGCTTCCACCTTTCACTGCACGATCCGATCAGTAGCTATCGCAGCTACTCGTTTTCATCATGCACAACTTAATAAACACAAATGACGGGACTACCGCCGTATCAAATGCCTTGGAGTTATCGGGTAAATTATGGCAGTCTAGTGAAACACGTGTAAGCTGTATATAAGAAACTTGCTAAAGTCGTCGCTACCGTTTGAATCCACGACAATTATTAAACACGTATACACGAGTGTAACAGCGATGCTTCGCTGTGTTGGATTATTGCATGTTATCCCGCATCTCTCGTAAGACACCTCGACGAATGTACGTAAGTGTAGGTGTACAGGGTGTCCGGTAATGAATGGATAAACTTGAAACGTCTTATAGTATAACTTATGGCCGTTCAAAAAAAAAAAAAAACGAAACAAAAATGAGGTTGAAGTTCGCAACGTTGCGAGGCAACGAAAATCATTATTTTTTAATTTCTCTATTTCTTTTTAAATACAATCGTAATTAAATTATCTCAATAATTATACAAATCTTTATTGTGATAACATAGAATTTAAATAGAAAAAAAATATATATATCGACAAATAGTAGATTTAAGGAAATTAAAAAATGAGAAAATAAATTACGTTGCGTCGCAACGATGCGAACTTCAAGTCCGTAAACAAAATATATCACAAGTAGTACCTAACATATGACTTTTTTTAAAGAGTCTATTTTTTTGCCTTATTTCACTTTTATGAACTCGACGATCAGAAATGAATGAATGAAGCAACAAAAAAACCGATGGAATCGATTCATTTCTGATCGTAGTGTTCATAAAAGTGAAATAAGGTAAAAAAATTAGACTTTTAAAAAAATCATAACTTTGGTACCACTTATGATTTTTTTTTTCGTATTTTTTTCTGAATGGGCATAAGACATACTATAACACATTTCAAGGTTATCTATTCATTACCGGACACCCTGTATATGTGTACGTGCACTTGATAGTGGAAGCGCGTATAAGGCGACGTATATTCTATCACCTGCATTTGGTATACAGGCGTGATTGTATGATGTCAGAGCTCGATTCCCCTCAACCTCGTCTTTCTTTCTCACTCTTTTACCCACTTTTCTGGCTCTCTCTCTCTCCTTTTTATCCTTTCTTTCATTCTATCCCTCCCCCTCCCACTTTCTGAAGTGAGAGCGACAAAGAGAGAGAAGGAGGAGGGGGGCACTCTTGGGAGGGAGAAGGGAGGTTGAAGGTGCGTGCCTCCATAATACGCGTGTTATCCAGCTCGCCAACGACCGCCCCCTTCGATACTCGTGCTGACAGATTAATGGCACGCTCGGTGCACTCAACGTGCACGGAAACCTCGCGCTCATTCAACATATATACAGTCAAGGGTAGAAAAAATCTGTGGCGCCGGGTCGAACTGCAAAAGCATTAGGACGATGTCGTTAACACGAAATTCGTTTGGAAATAATTGATAAACATTTTCTCAATGACGCAAAAACTTTTTATGAAAATCGTACGTGTTCTTGAGTAATGGAAGTGTAGGAAATACTGATGGTTTGTACTTTTTCAGAATACCGTGGATTGCATTCGATTTTTGAAATCTGTCAAAAATCGAAGGTGGATAATAACAATTATGAAATATGTTTTCAACGCTGTAGATCGATGTACGAAAAAATAATTCATGAAGAAATACATGGCGACATGATTTAAAAAATCGCAAAGATAGGAAGTGCTAAAATATTCTTGTTTAATAAAAAATCGTAGCTTGGTCCATTTTTTTATATTGCCATCTAAAATTTGGTGCTGATACTTGGTAGATATGGTGCTTTAGGGGAAAAATGATAGTATCGTGCGGCTAAGGTTCCGTTTGAAGTTGAATCCATCAGGTATCGAAGCTCAAAATTGATGGATGAGACGATTTTACTCACTGTGACTGCAGAATAACGAGGGTAAAGTGTAATGTATGTAATCGATAAAATTCAGGAATGTGGGCTTGACAAGTACCCAATGTGTCTACAGCGAGACCATATCAATTCGCGTTCATTATTCTGGAATTTACGCTCTTTACATCCGACTCCCACTTTTCAAATAAACATTCGTAATATAAATAAAAAATACATATACCTTATAACCAACTGGAAAACTGCGGGAAAGTATGAAATATTCAAATATGTGTATACATATGAATACACGTGTGTGTAAAAGGAAAGTGAATAAAGTCCGTAAAAAAACAATGGCACCCTCATCATAAACGAAAAATGAAAAAATAGAAAAAATATCGAAATGATATCATGTTCGAAAAAAAATACTGGGGGAGTTCATGCAGTCAACGATCATAAGGGTTGAACGAGGATCCGGTCTATTTGTATATTCAGCGTTCGTTGTTTTTTTTCCGATATATTTTCCCTCTATTCTCTTTTTCTTTGTAGAGGACGGGATCGGAGCGTTTCCGTAGTTATGCGTTCACGATTTTACGATCGGCCCATTGACAAAGCCGCATGGACAGGCCATAAGGGTAGGAAAAAAAACGAGATGCTATATTCCACAGTGCGCAGTTATATGGGGCGAGAGGGCTTTCCCAGCAATTTAAAAAGATAATGCCTACGTCAGAGAAAGAATCCAACGTGCTCGTCCCTCGCTGTCTCCCTTCTTTTCCCTCTCTCTCTATTTCTCTGTCTCTTTCTGAAGACCAACTCACCCGGTTCATCCCTTTGGTTTTTTCGTAAACGTAGAATGCCGAGAATCTACTATTGATGGTAGTGTAACAAACAATCACAAATTGTAGTTTTTTAAAATTTAACCTACTTATAATATGACCTTTTTTTTTAAACAAAAATAAAAGAATGCTTTTTACGTGCGACCGATGAATTTAATTCGAAGATTTTTCTTATTTCCTAAAGGTGACAGATTTCTCTCTGCAAGCTGTTATGTCTTATAATTGGATTTAAGATTAATCGATTTATATCGGAACATCCATGAACCATATAATTTGGCTTTGGTCTTTCACGCCTTTTGAAAATTGATCGATCAAACGTCATGTTCGACTTCGAACCCATCGACAAATACGAGAATCCAATTGGATTCCTACAACAATGTCTACACCTATTGATACAAAAAAAAATTTACTGTACGATGATATTTTCTCTTCGGTACTTCAAGAATGGTATTTCTACAAGAATCCGGTAGCAAAGTAAACCGCACCAGTTGACATCCAAGCACGATCGTCCACTCGATCATTTCAGGACGTGGCAGTATCAAAGTGTCAATTCAGTGACACTCGATGATTCGATCAACTTCGCCCCCTCCCCCATACAAACCTCGTATTTTCTTTCTTCAGACAGAACAAAAGCCAGAGAGAGGTAGGGGGAGTGAAAGGGAGTGATTTTTTGTTGTCTTGACGGCAGAAATCTTCTTCGCCGCGAGAGGATTCATCGAAGGGAGCGAGGCAGCGAAATATAGATATGCGAGAGAGGACACGCTGAATTATTGGCTCGACTTTCGCGGTCATGCATTATTCAATGTTGCACAGAGCGGATAGAAAGGAGAGGAGGGACGAGTGGAGAGCGGAAAGTGCAGAGGTTTAGGTATACGATAGAATTCAGGCGTTGCAGTATACACAGTATCAGTCGTTGCAACCCGGTGTATCTACATATATACGGACATTTCGATATACCAAAGTTCGAAGCACAACTTTGCAACGGAAATCACTCGATTTGTGTCAAGTAAATGGGCTGATATTTAGGTGGCCGAGGATTGGAGGCGGAGGCTCGGATCGTAAATACATATTTCATGGATTTCGATTGATATTGCATTTAAACGTGATACCCGGAACACGCGGAGAAAGGAAAATTGCAGAGATGTGAGATTCGAGGAAAAGGAATTTGAAAAAAAAAAGAACGAAACAACAGCATGAAACAACCGGCTGTCATTATACTCGCTGTGTTCTACATACGTAAATCATAAGAAACACTAACGACGATCAGATGCATTGACAAAGTTAGGCTTGCTCTTTCGTGTCTAGTACGTTGTCTGTATCGTGACGTGAGTGAACGTTGAAGAGCACGAGACAATGCAACGGTATGTACCATTCTTACCGATCGATGAAAAACACGAAGGGCAAACGAATGCTCTTTCGTTCGATACTCACGAATCCTTCGGAGATGGAGTCTACTTCCCTCTATGAAAGTTTCTCTTGCTACTGTTGCATAGTTCATGCAGAGAATGTGTAGATCATTCTTTTCTGATTGCATATACGATCCTTGGTGACTTAGAGGAGTCCAACTGGCGGGAATGGACTCTATTTTGGTCCTTGATGTCACCGGAACGAAAGTATTCGCAGAGACCCAATTGGTATTGAGTAGTCTGGATATTTTCTTAGAAACTACATATTTGGATGGGATGAGTTGTTCAAAAGTTCTAGATTAAGAGAAGTGAAGTTTTCGTTACGAGTTCTGTGATAAAGTCAGCATGTTGGACTAACAATAATCGTTTTTGCATTCCAACCTTGTAAAATTGAATCTTATATAATTGGACCTAATTTGTGATAGAAATCGAATTGATCATGGCATTGACTAATTATCTATCGGATTCCAATTGGTATTCCTATTGGAAATCTAATATTTGATCGCAAATAGCACCCTGAACGGTTTTCACATTTGTGACATCCGGATTGATTCTGGGGCCCTCGAATTTTTTTTTATTTGAAATAATACATTTTCGGTGGACTTCTGGTTGCCCCCGGAAGAGTTCTGTAAAATATCCTTGCAACGTTTCCTCAACATCCCTATCGAATTCTCATAGGGAAATTGTGTTTACCAATATGCAAAAATAAAAATAAATATATATCTATTGGAATAAACGTCACACCTTTCATAGCTACTCGTGAACAACTTCCTGCGCGGTCGCCTCTACCTCGCCACCAGAATACGGAATATAAGCCGATCAGTCGTTGAGAAAATGATCGGAGCTCGGTCAGGTTTTCAGTGAGGCGAACAGCAGGATTTGAATTATCGGATCACGCCCATTGTGAAAGTGGCATGAAAAATGTCAGATTATGAATTTTTCTCTCGTATCTCCGGAGAAACTTGCCATTGTCCGCGTTTGCGTCCGTATAATCGCAAAAGCGAACGTTTTACTTGGTGGTATTTCGTAGGGGAGCGTACGTACCTACATCGAAGATAATTTATGCAACTAGCGATTATTATGAGGCTCCGGTCCCTCTCCTTCCATCTTTATCTCCCTTTGCCATCGCTCTTTCTCATTCCCTTGGCTCGTCTGGCTCGAGACTGGCGTGTGATGTGCGAGCCACAAGAAACAATCACGTTCTCAACAGAATCCAAGTGAGAATCGCGAAGGGAGAGTTCTTGCTGGCTTTCGTTCCCACGAATGCTTACGCTCTCGGGCGATCAGTTTTACGAGAATATAACGGATTGCCAGTGAACAACAAATGGATTACACCGAATGGGTCGATATATCAAGCATTTTCCTATTGCAGCTTGGAAATTTCGGAAAAATATCGATTCGCAAATGTGGTTAAAACCTGCATCGTTAAAACCCAAACAAATTGTTTTTTAATTTCTCATCCTCTTTCTATGCAAAATCATGTATTGTAGATTCCGTATACAATTCTTTTACGACTGTTGTTAAGCAGTGTATTTATTTATTATATTTCTCTTGTCTGTCTAATTGTCATTCGGATCTAAGATATGTTTAAAGTTTCAAATTTCCAGCTCATCTGGTATTTACAATCGATCCAAAATTTGAACAGACAAAGGCGAATTAATATTGCATTGTAATCTACTTCTCAGCTACGTTTAAAGATTCAAATCGCTGGTACATCAGGAAGCTTAAAATCGATTGAAAAATTTGTCACCGAGCGAACGAACAACCAAAACAGTGCAAAAATAAAATACAATAATAATAATCTAGTAATAAAAACAAGCTGTCTAAGCCAAGATAGCTAGAATTTTTCTTCCCTCTGCGCGAGCTAAAACCAAGGGCATATTTACTTCCGCACTATGTCTTTTTAAACTCGCCCCTGACTACTACTAATACGTTCACACGTATAAATATGCATCAGTGCTTACGTCATGCATATACACATAAGTACGAACAGAAGGAAAGAAGGGAATAAGTCGAGGGGAGCCCGAGGCAGTCTGGCCCAGCCATAACCTCACCTACTATCGGACGACTGATGGTACACCGACGCGCACGCGAGAGGGCGCGTGTGCTCGTGCGCGAGAGCCCCCACAACGAAAGAGGCGGAACGTTCTGACCTCGTTATTTCCATTATTCTCCTCGCTCCGGTTAATCTTCTATCGCTAAACTCTCCAACACTTCAATATAACGAGAATCTCGTTCTCGTCTGCTCCATCACACTGTTTCCACTCACGAAGCTAACGGGCGCAAAGTTCGGAGCAAAAAATACCGGCCGCGAGCACTCGAGCAACGTGTGAGGCTGCAGGTTGCGTGTATCTCGTTCGAGATGGAAGAAAAACTGAGGATCGGTAAGTCAACTTTATCAACGGATTCTTTTTGTTCATTTGCGGTCAATCCTGGACCGGAAAAATGAAAATATTGAATAGATCTAAAGTGGAATGACAGGGATGATGACGTTTTGTGCGGAATTGGGCGATGATCGAGCGCATATACAATTTCTCAAATTTTATCAGGGCCCTGATAGCCTCTCATATGGATCCTTGATGGCCGATAATACTCTTATACCATGGTCTCTGGAAGGCAGAATAATGAGGGTCTTCAAGTATGCCTGAACAACGTTTTATGGAAACCATGGTGGTCCCTAAAGTTATTCCAGTCAACAGATATACGTACGTGTACTTTGCAATAAATCATCTTTTTTATCAAAAAGTATTCAGTGTAAAAAAAAAAAACGAATTGATTTGTTCAAACATATGTGCTCTTTTCATGTTGGATCAACGGCAATAAAAAGGATAATTTTGCTATTGAAATACGCAAGCAATTCAGTCGAATCTATTCATCCTGGTCCATTTCTATAACGACAAAACTTGGCTCTTTTTTTCAATAAAAGCTAATAAGGGATGGAATTGCTTATTAGCTTCAAATAAGCCCTCAAAGGTCCTTAAATCCCTGTTGCGGTTGCCGCGATGACAACCATTAAAGGCTTATTTCAGGATTTTCTTATCAGAAAAGCTTCGAGTAAACCCGCCTCTTATCAGAGCAGCTTAAAATAAGCCCTTAAATCCCCCTATGAGGCATACCCTGTCAATTTTCCGCACAGGTTGAAGATTAATCCTCGCAAAGAATCTTGCAGGTTTATAGCAATCCTTTTGGATCAGCGTGTGATCCACTTGGTGTTTAAGAACACTGTAAACGTCAACCGATTGTGTATCTGCACCAGCCAATGGGCTGCCATCGTACCACAAACGACACACCCTCCATGAAGGTAAACCGCGAGTATTTCTCGTAAGGGAGCGAAGGATTTAGCGTTGATGCACCAGCGGAGGAAACATGTGCAACGCGTTGCTCCGTTGTCTGGAAAACGAGGAGGAATGTCTGGAGAGAGAATGGTTGGGGAGCGTGTGGGCGATGGGACGAATGAAGAAAGCCGCGCTGGAGGAGGACGAGACCCGCAGCTTGGCTGGGCTGGAAAGTCGAGACTGTGATCGAGGGAGAAGGGGCCATGGATATGCCTCCACCTATGCATATATATATATGAGCATATACAGTTTTCTCTTCTTCTTGGCAGACAGAGACATTGCCACGGAGGTTAAACAACTGAACCCCGGGGACCTGTGGGTCAAATGCCTAAATTGCCGCGTCACAGACCGTAAGACAGGACGGCGTTTATCCGAGCGTGGTATTAAAGGGAGGAGAGAAGAGGAAGAGTTGAGGATAACAGTAACATAGGCATGCGATGCGAGTGTGAAGAGTGCGGGATGAGAACGTATGCAAAGAACTGAGATCAGAAAGGCTCAGCATCAGAGATGTTCTCTCTCCTTCCCTTCGTCTTCTTTCCCTCCACCGCTTTTACTCCCTTTCTCTTCCGATTCAGCTGATCCTCCATCGAGCCTCTCTTTCGTACACTCTTCAGCTTCCTGCATCCTTCCCCGTCTTTCTCATCAAGCTTCCTCTCGGTACATGCACGTACGAGAGTTTACAGGCGTGACGCGCCAACTTTGCCCCGAAGAAGGACAGTTTAAGACCTCCAACTACGGAGAAACGAACGGGGAATGGGAAGATGAGATAATTTGAATAATTAACGATATATGACGATGAATGTGACGTGTCTCAGCGCCGAAGATGAGTTTTATGCTTGGATGAACTTTCGGAACGAATGGGGCGAAAGAAATAAGAAAGGGGCACCCTACATGCTCTTTGTGGCTCAATGATACTGAAATATAATTTTTTCGTTCACGTGTTCAATTGCATCAAAGGAATGGCATTCTGTTAAATTCTGATGTAATTAGTTCAAGTTCATTGAGCTATTGAATCAATAGCATATTTAATTTAATTTTTATAACTATTGAAATTAAATTAAATATATCTTCAAGTTATGTCGTTTTATTCGTTAATCAAACTTAATTAACGAACAAAACGACCCACATGACAGATCCCTATAAATTGTATCTGAAAGAGAACAAATCAATACTGCTCCCAAATATAAGATACGAGCATCATGACGAGAGTTCTTTGACTTGGAAACGTTTCAGTCTTCATATCGGGCATCAGTAAAGGGTTGAAAGATCGGCATTGCCGGAAGAAGAGAATTGTAAGAAAATAGAAAAAACGAGCGGGACGGTGGGCTAAAGAATGTTCTCATTACGGGTGAAAAAAACGTATAATTTACAAACGGTCAAAGGAGACTTGCCGCGAAGTGAAAAAATTATGAAAAAAACCTCGATAAAAGTCAGTGCTGAGGACGCGTTTACGGTGCTTGAAAAAAAAAAACGTTTTTCGGTCATCGAAGCTTGAGAGAGATTTTTCGGTCCGCCAGTGATCTAAAACCTTCTCGAAACGATATTTGCCAAAGGGGACGCTGAAGAACGAAGCTCTGTCAGGCGATGCGTGGCATGTGCGCACATCAAAACGTTGCTTCAGTAGCTATCTCGACCAGCGAGAATCTTTCTCTCTCGTTTCCTTTGAACTAGCTCCTCTCGAGAGCTCCGCGCGATCTCTTCGCGCTCTTTATATGCGAGAGAATGTCGAGGACGAGGAGGATCCTCGTGACTCATTAGTGGCGGTGCTCGAGTCCTTTTTGTGAAGGAAAAAACACGGACGAGCACAGAAATGCACACGACCAAGCATACACACACACAAGCACTTCGCACAAAAACGGAGAACAGCTTTTTTTTTCGTCCGAAGGGACAGTCGAGTTTGCAATGTGAAATTGAAATAATGACCGGATGCCTCATGCGCAACGCAACGAAATTTTTAACGTTGTTATGGTGGCCGTCTACCATTAATTCAAACGTGTAAAAATATTTACAAAAACTCGTTCTATACCACGAAGAAAAAATTTACTCCGGCTGACTTTACACTGGACTTCCGGTGCAATAATTTGGTCTCTTTTCTTTCCCCATGTATCATAGGTCCTATATGAATGTCCACGTTAATAAAACTTTGATAAAAACTGACTTTTTTCTTAAATGAGAAGGCTACTTTTGAGGACTCCAATGTAAGGCTTGCTTAGAAAAATGAATTCCGATAGAACAATAAAGATGATTGGAAAATCGTGTTGTCATTCAAGTATACGTTAACACAGTTGCGTACTAAATGTCGTGAAAAAATACACAAAATTAACAATGTTACAAACTCGTGGAAGACGTCTGAACGTGGGAATGTCAACAAGGTAAAAAATTTTGACTACCCGGTTAATCAGAACTAAAAAAAAAACAAATTTTTCTTTTTTCAAGGTATTGCTGCATGGGTCGCTGGGCAAACATTCGCCCAAAATACGGGAATCGTTGATTTCCAGGTCTATCTTTACGAATAGCTAATTTAATAATAAATTAACACTTCGAAATGTTAGTTTTCCACGTAAATACTAATTGAAGTCAAATTCGAGAAATTCGAAACCGACCAGTGTTCGCAGGTGGCTTTGTTTTCTTTTTTCCTGCGCCGAAGATCAAGCAATCCACGAGGGAGTTTGCATCTGGGTTGTCCCAACGAAATGCAAACGTGGATTGTCGAGAAACGGCTGACATTTGCAGTCAAGTTGGATACGTCGCTTTTGTGGCGCATCGTGGTACACACGTGTACGTTCGAATAGTTGCGCACAGTTATCTTGAACCGTATAGCCTCCTGTTTGATTCTCTATCGTTTTATTCTTCGAGTTTACTCGGTCGAAAGTGCGGAACTCACTGAGAGGGTAGTCGTCCAAACTGGCTTGGGACACCATCGACACACAATTTCCTACAACATCACGTAAGTCGCCTCTTTGCCCCGGTCGAGTTTTTTCTCCCTCAGTGAAGAGCCTCTCTCTCGCTCGTCCGATTTATTTATCATCGGACATGGCTTACACCGTCCCAGACGGGGAATTCCATCGCCTCCTTTCTCCGCTCTCTCCGTCACTGTGAATTTCTTTCCAAGCGAGCGTTTGGGTTTCCCTAGAGGAGCCTGTAAGCTCCGCGCTTCCATTGCAAAGGACTACATGCTGAAAAAAGTCAATCGATAGACAATTTCGTGTTCGAACGATTTTACAGAAACGCCAAGTTCCTGCCGGTATTCCAAGGCACTGATGTGTCGCTAAGGAAAAAAGAAAAGCCGAAACGAAATATCACGAGTAAAAAAAAAAGTGAAGTCTAATAAATTCTTTCGTGCGGAAGGCGAGGAAACGATGAGTGATAATTGTACTTGCGCAGGGGTTGTAAAAAGCGACAGCGAAAACAATTATACGCTTCGGGGCCTGGGTTCCATGGTAGCCAAAAAAAAAAAACGAAACTCGGACTGTGCAGAAGCAAAACCGATGTTCCTACAGAGATCTCGCATCAAAGCAATTACACCCGTCACGTTGATGGGTCCCCGTTGTCGGTTTGATGGAAGAGAAGAAAAAAAAAAGAATAATATAAAATAAAGTAAGAGAGCTCTCTGCGACGGGTTGCTCTCAAGCTCATCGTTCAGTTTTCTACAGGTGCATCGTAAAGTTCCATCTCTGCCTTATGGCGAAGAAGCCTTTAGTAT
Organism: Ophioninae sp. B BG-2022a; assembly: GCA_030522765.1. Taxonomy (NCBI): domain Eukaryota; kingdom Metazoa; phylum Arthropoda; class Insecta; order Hymenoptera; family Ichneumonidae; species Ophioninae sp. B BG-2022a. The sequence continues at coordinate 62,910 of JAPYZJ010000151.1, forward strand.
CCCCGGTTCTCGACACGCTCGGGACTCTCACGTTTCCACGTCGGAAATTATAAATAATATTAGCGATCCTCTCGCACTATGCGTCACCATGTGAAACCCCAGGAGACCGTACACTCCGGATAACCGTTGGAGCCTCCAAGCAGACCCACACACGCGCAAACTGTAATACACCTTAAACCACGCGGAAGAGGAAATCGTTCCTCCATGAGACACCCTTTGGATAAGAAGAAAGAGAGATATCCTTCGCTGCCAGTTCGTCCCGTCGACAGATGCACGCTTTAGCTAAAGCCGGATGAGTGAGCCACGGAAAAATCATCGACCCAGTCGCGCACGCAAGATTTATCGTGCGTTTCAACGATTCCTGGCATTTAATTGCTTGCGTATAAACGACGCGAAAGACAGCTCCTTCTCTCTGCCTCTTTAAACATGCGTCTCGAGCGATTACACCACGGCGCGCCCAGCTACGAAAAATAAAAAATTCAACGTCGTCCCATCGTACGGAGAAACTGTATACACCTGGTAACGACGACGTAGGTATTAAATAAGACGTATATTTCTAATACGCCTAATGCAACGGAACTTCACACCTACGGAGTTTTCGTCGATATATTTTCCGGCGTGAAATTTAGCGCCTGAGTAGGAAACACCGTCATTGAAGGAATTGCGGAAATTAATGCCTGGAGTGAAGAACTTTCACGAAGATCCTCGGTAGAAGTCATCGATTTGGCAGAATCGTATTCAAGGTATTGGAGGATAGATATTAGTACATCATTTTTATTTTTGAAAGTTTGAGAAATCATAGTTCTTGAAATTTTAAGAAAAAATTTTTTTTCATTAAAAAAAAAATAGGTCCATGCATTTTTGAAACTTTTGTAATTTAACAGTTGTCAAGATCTAAATTTAGAACGCTCGCTCATGGGAAACCAGCTTCTGCAGACGTTAAAAGTTGCAAATGAATGAAACTAAATTGCCTCAAATTCTGAAAATATTGTAACATCAAAATTTAGGATCGAGTAATTGATCACCCTGAGTTTCAAACAAATAAACTGCCTAGTCGCGTTTGGCAATTAATTTATAAATCAGTGCTACATTTATTTCAACAATGAATTCATCAGTAATCATTGGAAAATACAATATATATTGAGTTTTTAGATACTTATTTATAATAATAATGATAATGATAAGATGATCTGAACGTATTAATTAAATTTAAAAGTTGTGAAATATTATTGTTGGGCGATTTAAACAAATGCACAATCACTGGCAACATTTCAGTCATGCCAATATCGTCGACTTTGATTTCAATTATTATTGAAAGTGGAAAATTAACCTTTCCTAGCGTTAAATTATTATTAAATATGTTCTTGGTAAACAGAAACATGATAAAAATAACCAACCTAATACCTTTACTCCCTTAGTAAACCCAACAAATCCTGAAAAATTCATTCTACCATTCGAAAAGTTCATTCAGAGACACCAATAATAAAATAACAAAAAAAAACTTTTGTTTTACATATGTGGTTTTGGCTCGGATAGGAAGTACCCAGGTTTACAGATGAAGTATTAACTGCCCCATCATGGTGACTACTTCAATAAGCCTCTGCTCTATCCTCTTCTAAACACCTCTTGATGTTCCTGCTGTATTCAATTTACTCTTTTTCCCCATCATAGTGTGTCTCCGTTATCAGAGGAGGTTTACAAAAAAACTGCGGGAGTACTTTTTCTATTCGATCTTATGTGTCTACGTAAACTGGTATGAACAGTAGGTATTTCCTTCGGTTGCCATGATCATCCGATAAAACGATCAGCTTTCAATCGACTAGGGCAGAGACAAGTGTGTGTACTTGTGATCAAGAGTTTGGTACTTTGATACAGTTCAGGAGAGAAAAGCACCCTTCCTTGATGTCCACCTCTTTCACTCTATATTTCTCTTTCGCTCTCACGGGATGGCAAGTGAGCGGCGAAGTGAGTTATTTGCGGAGCAATTCCGGCTACGGGATTGCGTTTGAGAGACACTAACGCCTCCGGGGAGATGGGGTAGGAAAACAGGTATCGGAAGAACGGGACGTTGGATGAAGGTCTGCTGAGAACGACAGACGATGCGAAACCTCAATAAAGCAGGAAATAAAGTAGGTAGTGGAGGCGATGCTGGAAGCGCGAAGTCTACCAAATAAAATATGGGGTTTCTGTACGAGTATGTGCAAGTTCCGTATTCTCCCACGGAGCTGCCACGTCAAAATTTTGGACAGGTTGATCGAAGTGCCCGTATTTCATTGAGGGATATTCGAGTGGAAGAGAAAAAACATCAAGTTCCTTCAAAGTATCCTGAAGGGACGTTGAAGCATGCAAGAGAAGATGGCAAAGCCCGAGGGTTGCAGGAGCAGTCTTTCATGTTTTTTTTTAGCTCACATAAACGTCCGATTCGAATTGTGAAACGTCCAACCCTGCTTTCGTTGGATCTACGTTGGTGTATCTTTCCTCCTCTGATGCAATGGGTTCTCCCGTACTATCTTCCGTAACCTGGATGTAAGCTTGTTCGTCGTTTCCTCCCGTTCGGAAAATCGCTTCAAAGCCCAGTCAACCTTCGATTGGTCTCCATTGTGTCCACGACTTAAACCGCACCGAATGCTTGTTCGCCCCCGGCCTTTCGATTCCCTCGACCAAAGCTGCTCAACTCCAACGCCGCAAGTGTGAGTTCACAGCTCGTATCCGCGCCGGCTGTCATTGTTATTGACACAAAAAGTTCGATTCAACCAATCTTCTTCCTAGTGCTGAAAGGCTTTCCTCGCTGTCGCTTCTCCAATTTTTTCGCTATCAACTTAACCAGCGATCATTCCACGCCTCAAAAATTCTGCAAAAAATTCGACCAAATCGTCATTTTTATGATAGAGCAATTCGGGGTAACCGTGCGCAATGTGTAAGTGCCCCTCTATTTACCTCTAAACGGGTCAAGGGTGGTTGGCAATTTACTGCAACAATTTACACACCCCTGAGTGGAAAATAAGTTTGAATCAAAAACGATACTCTGCGCAGCACGAGCATTTTTCATTCAACAGGAATCGAAACTAGATGATTCCAAAATCGACTTCTCTGCTAATCCTATAGGAGCGCGCACGGTTACCCCAACAAGAGTCAAGATCGCGCATCCTTAATTTTCATACCCTTGATTTTTTAAATAAATGTGAAGGATTTCTGAAAGGTTTCTTGATAAACAGATTAATTTGATAAATACACTAGATGACTAGTATGGTTCTAGTATTTCAACACTTGACTTTCAAGCCTGATGACCCTTCAAATTACAAAGTGCGTACACTTGACCGTAATGATTCTAACGTTGAAGTCAAATGATCGAGCTGCTTGCAATCGGGGTTCACCGAATAACGTTAAATTTATCCGCACATTGGGACAAGAAGTGTAGAGTGTTCGAATGCGATAATGGACCAATTATATTCGGATGTTTGATCAGCTATGAATCAATTTCCAAACTGATAGCTCCGTCAATCATTGACTACTAGTTGTCAGTTACGCGTTCTAAGTTCACACTTTCCCGAAGATACGTTCTCAAGTTCGCAGAATTTCTGCTCAGGTGGTCTTTCCAATGAGTTCCTAGCCCCGATTACTTAACGAGTTTCTTACAATGAGATACGAACCTAATAAATCGATAGTTCGTGATCGGCTGAATCAACGCTGAATCTATTCTTGCGCAAAGTCAGTGTCGAGTATAGGTGAAACGGGTTTGTACACACACATATACACATATCGCGACGGTATATTGGGGACCGGGTTGAGAGTCATCAGGCGGTCGCATCAGACTCGAGAGTTCTCCATACGTTAATGAGTTGGAAAACAGTGCCAATTGATTCGTGATCTCACGAGGGATAAGGAATCCAACAGCTGCTCTCTTTGCCACACCGTGTGTAAAACACGTATCGACTATTGTCAGACAAAAGGTCTCAAGTCCTGATTCGCAAATACGTAGGGTCGTGTAATTTACGCCACTTTGCCACCGAACAATCGACACGAACACGCCAAGATACACGACGATCCCATGCCGTACAAAAGACCACGGATGAAGGCGCGAAACTATAAAGGACAAGATCGTGCCGCTGTTAGACCCCGAGGAGTGGCGTTCCTCGACGATGCCTCTAGTTACCTCGCGCGTTCCCTAACCCAGCGTGATTTCAATAAATCGAGTCTAACTGGGCCCGCATGGAAATCGATTAACCATCATACACGAGAGCGTGTTACCATCGTGGCTACACCTAAACGCCGCTGCATATCAGCTCTTTTGTGTTTATGTGTGTGCTGCGTGATGTTGGAAAAAACCGTCGATAATAAATAGTGAGGGTGTGGATAGAGGGATGCAATTAATTATTGTAGCTGCATTCATCTTTATCCATGGTTCAAATATATACTGCCCGTTGCTGTATCCTAGAAGAAGGCGGCACTTGCCAGGTATCATAAAATCTGCATTCAACACTCGCAAGTATTTCTCGCAAGCTTCGAACGTGGATACGTACGTAAATGGCAAATTTTCTCTCTACGTTCGGAATGATGAATTCAACCATTGCAGGTAGACAAAAGAGCTCGAGATTCGTTCAACTTTCAAACACTGGCAACCAACTTTTGTCCATAGGTCTCTACGTATACGAATCGATCAAGGTGCGCCATCTACGACTCTTGACTTACAATATCTTCCCTTCTTCATCTAGGGTTGGATGAGAAAAATCGTATAAGTTCGTGCGAATCGAAATTTTATTACTGGAATAATGCTAGTTGTCTCGAAACCTTGTTCGCCATTTTTTCATTGTTCATAGTCATAAATGCTGAGCTCAAAAACGTGGGACCATACAGAAAGAAGAAAGGGTAGAGTGCAGGATCACAAGTAATGTTCGCTATTTTGGACCATCGACCATTTGCGTATTTCAAATCTATACATTCGAAGTTTCGATTCTCGGTATGTGGTTTTCTGGTACATAAAGTATCAACAATATTACATTCTCACTTTTTTTATTTCGTATACAGGGTGTGGCGCAAATAATGGATAACCTTGTATTTGTCGGATAAGGGACCTTAAGCCCTATGTAAAAAAAATTACGAACTCCCTCTGACTCAACTACTCTTTGTGATAATTTTTTTTAATTTTTAGGAAATTTACTTTTTCTGTTCACTTTATCGGCCACCGTTCATTAAAAAAAAGGATTTTTACATTCAACTACAGACTGTAAAAATCCTTTTTTTTATGAATGGTGGCCGATAAAGTGAACAGAAAAACTAAATTTCCTAAAAATTAAAAAAAATTATCACAAAGAGAAGTTGCGTCAGCGAGAGTTTGTAATTCTTTTACATAAGGCTTAAGGTCCCCTATCCGACAAATACAAGGTTATCCATTACTTACGCCACACCCTGTATACTAATTTTGAAGATTGTGAAAACCTTTATTTGTACGACTCAAAGTATGGACTATCCGAAAAACATCCTCGAATAAACAACATCTCGAATAAATAATCCTTCGATGGAAAACTTATTCAATTACGTTATCCGTCTGAGAATCAAATTTCGCATAATGAACGCTTCGTTATTTTGAGATGATAATTCCATGATTTCAAAATCTTCGCTCTTCGATATTTGGCCATTCTAGTTTTGACTCTCGCTAAATTTGCTGTCGATTTTTCGATAAGTCCAGATATCGATCGAAAACGCCTCATCGTATTCTTCGGATGTACGAATATAAAACTGGAGGTCCGTTCACCACCAAAAGCATCAAGAGTTCTGGGCACTCGTTGCACTGGCAATTTACAAGGTCCATGAATATTCGGCTCCAAGCGGAGTAGAACATGCATCAGGTACCAACGTACAGAAATATACGAATGTGCACACATGGACAGACACAGACGTGTATACGTGTTTGTATAATATAGCACGCTCGGAATGGCGAGAAGTACCTAATAGTGCACTCGGACGACTGCTATTTCACGAGAGAACGAGGTTGGAGCCACGGTCTCTCTGTCCGGTGGAAAGGCCTTGCACGTACGTTTAACGTATACCCAATCGCACACACATAGACACTCGGCTTCATCACTGCATTTACCGTGGCCCACTCGAAAGCTCAGAATTCAGGAAGTGACCCATCCTCGAGATTCCTCCGATGCACAGTCGACTCTCTATCACCAGCCTACAACGGGGATTTACGTGCAGAAGCCAATAAGACTCCACGCCCATGTGCAAGCTCACCTACCTTTTGCCTATCTCCGTTTTGTTCATTCCATCTGCATTTAAATGTCTTTCCATGTATATGTGTGTGTATTTAAGCTTTTTCTACTTGGGCACTGTGAGAACAGTCGAGATATCGGAGATCAAACGAAGAGGTAAAAAAGCAAATTCAAAAATGCACACGCAATTTTCGTAGAAAAATTTCAGATGGGAAACAGTCCTGTTTGGTCTTTTCTAGATAATATCAGACTGTAGTCGTTCTTCCACCGGGGAATAGGTTTGCGATGTAACGGCTCTATGGCTAGGTCCTGATCCGTTGTTACCTTCCTAAAGAATTATTCATAACCAGGCCGGAGAACAAGTGGTAAATGGCCAAAAAAGTTACAGAGAATAGGTCGAGAAATAATCAGAATGAAATTAGGAAATGATAAGTAATCTGTTTAACCCTAGATAGATAACCATGTTTGAGTGAGCAAATTTTGGATTTTGTGTATATTAGGTTTTTGAATGTGATATTATGTTTTAGTGTATGTAATTTTATTGTGAGTAAATGAAAAACATTAGAGTTTATTCATATTTTTATTAGAAAAAAAAAATACAGAACGAAACAAGGTACTTTTTACTTCACAAAACTTTACAATTTTTAAAAATCGATTACGTCGTTTCGACGTAGGTTATCTATGAAGGGTTAAGGATTTTCGGAATTTGTGAGTAGGTAATATAATGATTGTATTTAATTTATTATTTCCTCAACATTTTCCATTGTATTCTCAATTGTATCGATATCTCCCATTACATCCCCATATAATTATCGCCAAGCATCGTAACATCTTTTTACGATAACGTACTCAAGCGTCTATTATTATCGACGAGAATAATACAATGATCAAACGGAGGGTACAATTACATCAAAAGTAATCATATGATCACATACAATAAATGTATATCTCCGATGGATGGACTTGAAGTTCGCATCGTTGCGACGCAACGAAATTTATTTTCTCATTTTTTTATTTCCTTAAATCTATTATTTGTTGATATATTTTTTTTCTATTTAAATTCTACTTTATCACAATAAAAATTTGAATAATTATTGAGGTATTTCAATTGCATATATCGAAAAAGAAATAGGGAATTTAAAAAATAATGATTATCGTTGCCTCGCAACGTTGCGAACTTCAACCTTATTCCGATGGTGCAAAAAGTATTATTTAAAAATACATCGGGATTTCATATTCAGGAAATATCAATGTTCCCTCCACGAAAAGATTTCGTATTATTCCTGTTCCGTTTCGTGAAAGAGTCGATTAGGTAAAGCGGACGATGCAAGCCTCGCGGCCTACGTAAAGTCGGGAATGCCTAGCACGGGTTTGTAGAAGCTGTAGATAAAGCGCGATGATAGTCGAAGCTGAGTAAAAAATGTTGCTATATCACGACTTGACTCCTAATTAGAATAGTTTCTTCTTATTGTTGGTGGCTACAACTGTCGATGAAAGCCCGTTGTGTGCACCTACCACGCAGTCTGTGCACACCGTTTACTTTTCTACTTGGGGCTCTAAGTGGAGTGTAGTTTACGGCTAATCGCGAGCCAGCTGCAATTTAAAGGGCAGAGAATATTCGCGACTCCAATGTCACATCTGGCGGTACTGGCCCTCTTTAAACACGAGCACATACTAGTATCTATGTAGGTATGTATGGAGTACCCCGTCGTCGTCGCCACTGGGGTTGGATCAACAAGTTGGAATGTTATCGCGCAACGTACCCCCCCGTGGCTAGTGAGTCCACAGCTTCACAGCCCAGAACGCATTCCACTGCGGAGGATAACGCTAAAAGCTCGAGTGCACGTATGAAGCGTTGCATTTTATGCGCACGTGAGACTTTTCTACAGAACGCTGGTGCGAATGCACGTGTATAGTGTTTACCCAGGTCGGTAAGCAAGGGGTGAAAAAAAAGAGGCGAAGTAAGAGTATATCACCCAGTGATAACTTTAAAAAGTAATTTTCATTTTGTGTAATAAAAAAAAACTCATCTTTTTCTTCGTATTCGTCATTTGTCATCCTCTTTGTTGACATTATTCCAATCATGAAACCAGTTACTACAGGAAGAATAAAAAATAGGTTGGAGGTGTTTAGGTTGAAGGCTTTCCATTTTAAAGGCTCCCATGCTTCAATTTAGTTGGAAGGCTAGTTATTCTTTGAAAAAATGGTATTTTGGAGTTGTTGCTAGAGCATGGTATTTTTCAGACAACAGCGTGTCTCTGTGAGGCTTATCGTAGTTGTCACCAGTGGAAAAACAAAGTGGAACATAGATTTTAAGAATTAAGGTTTTCCATTTCAAGGGCAGGATATGTGATCCATTAGCAGGTTAATACATTTCTATAAAAGCGTTTGCAAAGCTGTTCCTCTTGTGTAATCTTTGGAACTGGTGTCGTTGATGGAATGTTTATATTCAGGGAGGATAAGGAAGAATGGCTAGATATCTTTTTATGAAAAACATATTTTGAAAAATATACGGTCTCCAGTTTACTCTCACTTTTCAATGAATCTTCAACTAGAAAGCCTTTTTCTGTGATAGAGAATAAGAACGAATAAGACGCTATACTGTTGGGTGGTCGCCATGCTGAAAATGTAGATTGTGTGAGCCAACGGAAACTGGAGACGTGATAGAGAGAGAGAGAGAGTGCCGACACTGAGGTCGATTGCGTTGTCTCTCCTAGCCTCTCATCCTTCGTCACCCTGCGTTTCTCTTTCCCTACATGTACGTACGCGATATTCCGTATGGGCGAGCTATGAACAAACGTTCGTTGCGGACAGCTGCTATCCTGCATAATCGTGATTTACAACGATGGCCAACCTCTCCATCGACCACTGCGACGACGTTTGCGTCAGCCCTTCGTCATCACGAGAAATTGGATCATGTGCATGTATATCGTGTGTCATTTTAGGCACGATAAAGCTCTGAGAATGGCGCATACGTAACGATGATCCCAAGCATGAAGGCAACCCCAAGGCACTCGTAATTATGAATACAATATAAATAAAGTCAATTTGTTTTTACGAGCCTGTAGCTTGCATCGGTTGAAACGCAACCCAATTTCTCGTATTTTTGTTTCCTCATTTTCAGGATTTTATAAAATATGTTTTCAGATTCTGGATTTTCAAATGAGACTCGAAATTCATTGAATCGTTATCCTTACGATGTTTGTAAAAAAGAAAAACAAGAAATTGGAAAATATTAATTGTCCCTTTTGCGTACTAACATTATAAACTTTAATTTGATTTTTTTTGTGGATTCTGAAATTCTAAATGAGACTCAATAAATTATTGAATGGGAAGGGTAACGATTTTTGTAAAAAAAAATTTGGAACATTGGAAAACAATAATTTTCGTTGCATTCCAAAGTTGCAGTCATCATTCTTATTCTTTTGATGGATTTTTATATCAGTGGATTTCTTTAGTTAGACGACACCCTCGATAATTTAACACTTCACGGATTAGAAATACGCGAAAGGCCGAGCATTTTTCTCCGCAGATGAGACGCGATGCTGCGTGTCTGAAAGATTTATCACGGTCATATCAGGATGACTAGAGTCGGGAGAGCGATAAATTCGTTGGCTTCCAATCGAATATTATCGTGCCCAATCTCGATCAACCTCTCTCGTATATCTGCTTTTTCTATATCGTTTATATACGTATATACCTATAGAAATGACTGCTGGTATTATACCGGGAGAAAATTCTTTCCCTCTTTCTACGAGATTAATTGCCGCACTCCTGCCGGTGATAACCAAAGCTCTTCGTCGATCGTTTCCAAGCCACTATGAACTGGATGCAGGGAGATGGCGGAGAGGCGAAGGGGATAACGTGGCATGTAAAAAACGAAGAAAAGAAGATCGAAAGAACTTCCTTCGGAGGCGAGGAAATGTCGATGCGACGCCGGCTCTTCTTTGATCTTGTCCCTCAGATCACACGAATCAGGTACACAGTTTTGTTTTGTTTTCATCCACGTACGTATAATATTTTATTGCTACACTTTGCATTCTTGGAATATTCGACACGTGCGAAAGTTTATCACAATAAATTGCATGATGAATCAGAATTTTAAAACCTTTTCTCATTTATTTGTTTTTTAAATTTTTTCTCATCAAATTCCAAATTCTCTCTAAATTCTCTCTAAATTCTCATTTTTTCTCATTAAACCCTGTGCATTTTAAGAATAACTACTTCTAAGAAAACTTCCAGGAAGTGATTTTTTTTTCAAACGTCCAGGACGTGATAGAAATCACAAATAATTTCTTTCAACAATCATTTTCGATGCTGTTCATTCATGTGGGAATCATTTAGAGATCATATTGGGTTGAAATATTGAATTTCAACGGTAATTAGAACCCAATAAACCTGACGAATCCAGTTTAATAACATATCGAACTCCTATTAGGAAATAGGAACTGCGAATGAGAATCCAACTGAATCCCTGTGAGGATATCTATATATTTGGTAGTTGGTAGTTTTGGTAGTTTTCCATGTAATTTAAGGTATTTTTATAATGTCAACTAATCCGGTCAAAATAAGAGGGGTCAGAGCGAGACTATTTTTTTTCGTTTCTGGTATATACGTATCCAGCAGTCAGAAATGCTATAATATTCATCCTTTTCCGTAGGTCCATTTCGCATCCGCAGAAAAATGCAATTAAGCGTAGGAATTTTAATCCGCTGAGTAACGATGCATACTCAGCTCAGAATGAAATTCGTTGCATGGCACCATTTTTTTTTTTACTTTTGACGATTTTTTAATATCCTTCCAAGTAGTACCTTAAGCCTCGATCTTTCGAGATTTCCTTATGGATGTATAACTTAACCTACAATCAAACAAGTTTTGGCTGACCCATTTGCAGAGACTACTGGAAAACGAGCGGGTTCATCCATAAAATTTCATGCTGTTTTATATATACCACGAAAAGATCGAATTCCCATCTTCTTTGATTTACTATGATTTTTATTTTTGACAGCTCTCGTGAACATAGAGTTTGGTGTGTCATGAATGCACAATAATTCAACATTTATGTACGATTGGGTCAAAGTTCACGGTCGATGACTCCTGCTTTTTCCACGTTGCACTTCTAGCTTTCGGCATATTTTACACCCACACTGGCAGTAGGTATGGACGTGCGGATGCATGTTAAAACACACACGTTTACGGGAGAGCAAGACTACTCGTATATTTAGTGGTCGACTCTCCGACGTAATCTCTTTTCTTGCGCCCTCTCCGTGTTCACTGTTGGGTGCAATGGCTCCCAGCCAGTCGCGAAGGCATATCGTCGTCGTGGCCAAGCAATAATTCAAATTAGAGGAAGACTTTCGACGCGTCGTTCCCGTTTCCCTCTTTCTAGGCTTTTTCGTGCCTTCTCTCTCTCTCTCTCTCTCTCTCTCTCTCTCTTTCTCTTTTTCCCTTCTTCTCTATCTTTCTCCTTTCCGTTTTTATACTGCTCAAGCGCGCGTCTTCCGGAAGTCTATAATTTGTTTTTTATCGGCTAGACACGCGACACGTACCTGCATGAAGGCAATAACTTCGCAGGTCAACTCTCCCTCAGTAAATATAAGCGATAAATGCGCCGACCCGCACACATGGCATGGCACAAATTTTCAAAAAGTATTTCCTTTCGTACCACCGAAAATTCTTCCGTCCATGTTTCGAGTACATTTTTTTTTTCATGCAGTGAAAATTTGCATCGTCGAAACGCAATGAATGTTTTCCTGAACTTATTACTAGTCAACGCTATTTATAGTAATGATTGGAAAATGTTATTTCTTTTTCAGTCACACATCGCAAAGAGGAATTTTGAATAAAGAAAGAAAAATCAATATCGTTGCATCTCAACGGTGCAAACTTTGACGTTATTTTTCTTCCATATTCGTAGCTATTTCTTTTGTAACTATATATTGTAGATGAAATAAAAAACTTCTTGAAAAACGTTTAACACCTCGATTTTGATTTACTCGGAGAGCGAAGAAATATTCCGCAACTGTATAAAAGAGAATAAGTTTATTACAAGCAACTACATAAAAGTTCGAGTGGAAAAGGACTTCTATAATTCAATTATTTTCGGACGTATTTTTACCTGAACTATTACAAACCAAATTAAATTCACTACAATCCCCTGCCAACAAAAACGTTCAGAAATTATGAAAACAAAAATACAAAAATACAAAAAGCAACTCGGGGGTGGTTTTTTTTGTGGTCGACATTTTTTCAGAACTACAAAAAAAACGGAATTAATTTCACTATAATCCTCTACAAACAAAATGTAACTAAAATTTAAAAAAATCAACCTCGGAAGGACTGGAGTGCCAAGTTCACAGAAATATTCACAGTGCCATAAACTTCCTCCCGTGTCCCATTCTCGATGACTCGGCAAAAAATACGTATAAAAAGAAGCGCGTTTGACAAAAAAAAAAAACTAGCAGCGAAGAGTTCTAACCTATTTCGATTTACGTGTTAAATCACGAGGGTCAGAGGCTTTTGTTTGCTCGCAGAGTCCAATATACATGAGAGGGACGCTAGGCAAAATGAACAAGTGAACAAAGTGCGGAGAGCGTGGAATTCCTCTTCCGATAATGAAAGAACAGCGCGAACGTTCGCTCCGCTCTTCGGCCATTATACTCGCGTCGAGGGCAAAAAAAGCGTGAGATCACGCCAAATGAACGAAAGAGAGAGAAATTGAGGAGAGGAGAGAGAGAAAAAGAAAGAGAGAGAGGGAATGACCGAGGATCTATATTGGCGTCTTTTCTCGTATAAATCGCCGTTACCCCGTACGCCTTGGAGAGAAGGCTCGAGGAAATTATGGTGGCTCTCGATAAGGCATTACCGGGACGAAAGTATCGATCCGAAGGGTTTATATACGCCGGAGGCTTGTCGTGTACCAGCCTCCTCTACCACTACCAAGTGCGGTGAACACCTTCGTGTCGTTGCCGTTTCCGCGAGTTTCGTGTTGGTATATCCACGGTAACTATACGGTACACTGAAGAAGCCGGCTATTCGAGATCATTGAAATCCTATCGAGGACCTCCATCGTTCTTACCTGCGAGTTTAACAGACTCTTCACTCTCCAATGATACCTTCGAGATGAATCATTTTTTGGTATTACGAGCAGTCATCTTGCCCTAACTTTTATCCTTCCAATATCCTTCCTTTAGGGCTGCGTAACTCTTTGACCGTAGTTTTTATGGCCGTTGGAACTCACGTTCGTAGTTTTCTTCCAAAGCTTTTTCCCTCTTTGTCAGCGAACAAGCCAAAATCCAGGAAAGAAAGGGAAGAGGCGATAGGGAAGCTGGTGAGTGGAAAGATCCATTACAATCGAAGACTATTGGCCATCGAGCAATTTCATGGGCCAACAGCCCAATTTGACTTAAGATGGCATGGTGTAATGTCAGGAAGAAAAATTGTAGAGATTGTGGAATCTGATGAAAGGTGAATATTTTTAGATCGTTGTTCACGGATCTGCAATGAAAATCTTCGAAATGTATTTTTTTTTTATAGGAAGTATGGAGGTACATGTGAATAATTATGAACGAAAAGTTCCAATCGAGGTTTTATGGTTTTTCCAACGCTTCGTACAGATGAAGTTATGGATGGAGGGGATTGGATTGAAGTATTGCTTAAGATTACATCTATAGAACTGATAGTCGAATATGGAAAGCTTTTTTTTTCAAACGATGTAGTCTGAGCAAAGCTTTTCTTTTTATTTATTTCATTAGTTGTGAAAAAATCGAAAAGATTGAAGATTGTATTTCCGGCCATCGTCTTAATTATTCTTTCAAAATAAACGTAGGTTTATTATTATGTATTATTACGATTAATTCATCGATTAATTAATTAATTAAATTTAATAAGATACAATACAGGCTTATTGATTTTTTTAATAATCGAGTCCGATTTTCGGATCGTCGCAGCAGCCCAATCCCTCAATCAATTGAATAAATGGAACTAGCTATACGAATCGTTCGAGGGAACTCTCGATCGCAAACCCAAACAATCGCAGTGTAAATTCGCGATTCGGTTATGTGGATCGGGGAACCATCCACTTTTACAACGCTCGCCATGACGTTTCGGCGCTCAGATAGAGACGAGTCGAAATCATAGAAGCGAGGTCGAGCTGGCAAAAAGGTGAACCGTCTTACTCGGAAAGGGACTCTGAAGATACTTTCTGGGTGACCTGGTACTCGAAGAAGGGTAGTAAAGGGTTACAGGTCATACTATCCACATTCAGACGTAAGTTATGAAAGTTCGCCAGTGAAGGCTTTGGGTTCTGGAAGATACGAGGGATGAGGGTGCGGGAAGAGGAAACGCGAGGAAAGTGGAGAGAGCACTCGGCGAACCCGGACTCGTACGCCACTAACTTTATTCGCTAAATTACCCGAAACTTAAAAGCGACTGCTAGTCGTTTCATATCTGCCATATGCGTGGAAGAAAGGTAAGGCGCCAAGAGATACGAGATTAAAAGGCTCCTTTTTACTCTTTCGAATATAAGGTCTCCTCAAAGTTTCTTCAACTTTGGTAACGCATATTTTTCCAAGTGATCGAAGACTTAACATCTTTACCTGATACTCCATCATCGTCACCGTAAATTCAAACGGAAATATCCTCCAAAGGACTCTTTGTTTCCTCAATGATTATCTAATCAATAATCAATTTATAGAAGTGTAATACGATTTTTTCCAAACAAACCCATTTCTCATAAATGGGTCAAAACGTCTACTGAGTCTACGGACTTTCACGCGAGCAGCCTTTTATTTGTGGTTTGTAATGGACGCCTCAAGACTGGACCAAGTTCTTTAGCAAAGAATTCCAATTTCATGATATTACAAATACCATGATTTCCTATCTGACGATGATTCAGTTTGAAAATACTTGCTACTGAACTATTTGTTTAGGAATTCACGATGTCGGAGTTTGCATCGTTTGGAAGCATATAAAATAAATTATTTGTAATTATGTCCAATATTTTGGCTGCAGAAATTGTTTCAATGTTTAACATATTTTAACTCATTGGCTTTGTACCCATCTTTCATCGTGTTTAAGCAGCCGATGGAATTTTATTTCACACAAAACCGTTGGCATTCTCACTATGTGGATAGTGAGGATGCCAACGGTCTTATGCCAATAAAGAAAAAAAAATTATTCGAGGATAAGTGTTGACGTATCTTCGAATAACATTGCTTTCTACTCCAGATAATGTTTGAATTATGGAGTGTCGACATTACAGACACCAGTGCAACCATACGATCTGAAAGGAAACGTGAAACCTGATGTTCTTCTTCTTGGTCCTCTTCGCTCGCTGTTCACATAAATCTGGAATCTCCGAGAGTGAAAGTTCACAATCAATATCACAGATTTAACTGGCTCAGCACCCTCCATGATTTTTCTACTTCCTTTTTGATTTTTACGATATAAGAACGATTTGCATTTGTGGGAAATGATTAAAATAACAACAAAAAAAAACGACAAGGCCACCTCCGGCAAGGTTATAGTACTTACTTTACTTTTGTCTCTGGACCACTTTCCTCGTGCTCTCCGGGACTCATTATCTCGCAGCTTCAGGCTGTGCAACGGTGTCCGACCCAATTCCCTTAATGAGGACGAACTCGCGAGGAAAGAGGCGACAGAATAAAAGGTAGCGACGGAGGGGGGAGCAGGAGGGTTAAACTTGATGAATTCTCGTAAATCATCGCCAAGCTGGCGCATCCTTCTGTTCGAGGAACCGCTGAACTCAGGACCGGAAATATGCTCTATCACAGCGGCGTACGTTTGATCGTGGTCTTTTAATTTTAACTTTTGGCCTGACATGTGTCAATAAACTTTACTTAAAACGACCACAATTAATGATTTTTCAATACTTTCGCCCGAACATGTGTCAATCATTTTTATCTATAGCAAATTCGATCAGTATCTTTTATATTAGAATGAAAAATGTAAATATTAACGAATAATACTAACATAAATTTGAACATTAATAAAAAAATACTGAGCCTTAATAAATATAATGTAAGAATAAACCAGTACACTACAGATTTTATCATCAATGATTACCCAAAGAAACTCAATATATATATTAATTTTTCCAAAGATTGCGAATGAATCCATTGTTAAAACAAATCTTTGACTATTTCATAAACTGACTGCCAAAAGCAACGTAAAATACTTATGTTTATAACTACTCCATTATTCAATGAAGAATTATGAAATAATTCATTATTACTCCACCAAAAACTATCGTTCCTCAAATTACTAAAAAATGTTAGGGATTTTCTAATGTAGATCCAGCAGTACCTTCGTTGGGTTTTCAATGAGCTGATTCGCACCGAAGGATACTCGGTTTTACCGGTATCCGGTTGAATGACCGATGTATACGAGAGACTAATCCCCAATCGTCGAAAGTGCTTAATACGTTGTCAGGAATCCCCAGGCTTGGCTAAGCCCAAGGGAAAAAAGTGTTGGCCTCTTTGGAGCGTTGAACGATATGAGATGAGCGGTCGTGAACTAACGTTTCTCCGGCGACTGGAGTGAGAACGTACACTAGGAAAGTCCTGCGGTTGCGGTATATGTCCCACGTCTGGACCAGGGCCAAATTTCTTGCAGGGTCGAGGACGACCCGAAATATCCGTAGACAGTTGGGATTAGTGGATCTCTATCGTTTTTCATACCGGTACTTTGGGATATATCCGTCCCCTCGGGAGTATACAGTAAATCGCACCTACGTTTCAGGGCATATACACGCGCGTGCGCTTCACACCAACTAGGTCTGCGTTTCATAGTTGGCTCGACCACAAATCCCTGTAATTTTTGCTATGAAAGTCACCGCCTGGAACATTTCCCTCTTTCTTCACATGCATGTACACGGACCTATACTCAGCAATAGATATGACATAATATTTGCCTTTGTTTATTCCTACTAGCGTTTTTTTCGCTGATGACAATTAATAGGTGATCTACCATCGATGGGCTCTTTGCCATTGAGTGAGGTACTTCTGGATCGACCTTGTCAAGACCCATCGAGAGACAATGGACAATCAGTTTCCAACGAGACAATGATGACGGAACAATGCGAAAAAAGGAACATCGCAATGGCCTAGGATGAAGAAGACAGATCGATAATTGAGTATTCTTCATCTTTGAGAAAAAAAAAGTACTTTTGTTACGACTCGTTCTCGCGATCGCCCCGAAACGCCTTACCGTCAAGCGATCCACGTTGATGCAGTAATCTGTGGATATCATCTATAGAGCCACTCAGGAAAACCGTGCCCAATACTGATTTGAAGAATTGGGTTGAATTATAAAAATCGATGCGCTACGCAGGTTGCACACCGTTACCAGTAACATGGATAAAGTGAGCTGATTTTTAATATTCTTTATTAATATTTTTTAAAAATTAAATGTAAATGTTTTCTATACAGTTTTTTTCATTTGATAATTCGTTGGATAAATTCCATATCTGACTAGTATGGTATTACTATTTCGAACTTTCAAGCCTGACGACCCTAACGATCCCCCTAAGACTTTATTGGCGATCAACGATACGAAAGTGGTAAAGTACACGTGTGACCGAAAAGACACCTGAAACACAGTGCGATTCAGTCCCATCGCGCACATACCTGGAAAAGTGGCAAAGGAATCCAATTAGAGAAGAAAAACAGAATCGCGGTAGAAACCGCTGCAAACGGGGGAAAGCTTTTTCTCTTGTTGGTTCCTAGCAATCCGACGCCGAGCTTCACTCAATTCCGGTTAGTTTGGAGGAACGAGCGTGTACTGATGGCAATGCCATCTTCAAGGAAAGAACCGAGGCGTACTAGGCCCCCCTAAAGGGATGAAGGCGGAGAAAGGCAAAGATTTCGTTCGTGCTTACAACGAGGAGAAGCCAGGAAGCATTAGGAAGTGGAAAAGTGGCTTCGCGTTGCACCGTGTGATCTATATACGTGTATATATTGTCGAGCTTGCTGGCAACGATGGTGGTAGTTCCGGCAAAGACGTTTCGGTGGCTCAGGCAGGGAATTGGTCGAGTTGGAAAGAGTTGGCGTTCCCCGGAAGAGTCAATTTGTACCTGATCACAGTGGCAAACTCTTTGCTATATCCTCCTCTGTCTCACCCAACTTTCCTTCACTTCTTCCACCTTTTTCTACAATCTGGCCGAGTGTTCTCCGCGAATTTGAAGAACGCCGAGAGAACGGCTGTAGTTAAAAGTGGAGATGGATACGCTGCTGCTTTTGGCTAACAACCTCACACGAAAATCACCTTTTCTTCATTTTGATAATTAAGGGGTTTGGTCGGTTTGAGAAAAAACTGTTTTTGGCACAAACGTTTCCAGCACTGAATTCTAAACTGAATATTTAATTGGTCGCTAAATGTTCAGGAATTCTTTATTGATATATATTTTTTTTTATCGATGAAGGAGAGGAATGAAAAAAGCATCGTCGACCATGTTCATACAGGCGGATCGTACTGATCTCAACTATCAGGACCGCTCGAAGTACGATTTCAATTCCCAAATGGAAGTGAGAGCGTCTTGAAGGAAATTGAATTGATTGATATCAATTTATGTTACCCAAGAATATCAGTATATTTCATCGAAATATTCAACAAACTAACGCGTTTTCGCGACAATCTTGATATCACGGAATCAGCTCATGAGCGCTGGTTGAGTACTCACATTTTTCGTATTCGGTAAAAATGAGAGACGAGGAGCCAAAAATTGATAAATTCTTTGAAACGATTAAAACGATATTTTTAATCTTTATTGAACGGGTTGGTAAAAATATGAAATTACGAATGAAAAAAGTAACGATGAAAATAGACCACAGGGTACAGATTTTAAATTGAACGAAAATAAACAATAAATCGTAACGTTTACAAACTTGAAAATAAGAGAGATAGAGTATTAGATAGAAAACAAAAATATAACGATTACCATTTGTATCTATGTACTTTATTATTTCTATAATTTCTCTCTGGACGTTGTACGCCACCACATGTGTGTACAAAATGATCAATTTGAGCACCAGCAATATTTATCCGCACGAGCTGAATGTTTCGATAAATTCTTCCCAATTTTTTGGACCATGCACAACCGTACCATTATTCAAACTTTTTCAAATTCTATAGTCATAAACACACTCCGGACTTTAGGAACCGACCATTTGTCATTCTTCGATTCAGTAGTTACCAAACATTTTTTAAAACCATATCGCCCGAATTGACGCGTCATGAAAAATTGTCCACGAACTACGGCCATTTGTTCTTTCAAAAAAATATTCCTTGTATATTCGGAACACAAAATGCACGTGAATGATTACGTGGGAAAATTCAGTCAGGATGTAAATATAGCACCTCGATGAAATACACTTTTAGCGAGACCGCCCTCAGAGTTCTTTAATAAGAAAGTCAATTAAAAAAAATTACGAGGATCGAGGTGGGCGTTCGCCACTGTATAGTCCGGGGTTAGCGCATTGAGCTCGTCAGACCGAGACCTCGGACCTACACCGTACAGCAAAATTAATCTCAAAGAGCGACTCACGTCATCGTTCATCGCAAAAGTAAACACGTATATTAATCTACAAACTACACTAAAACAATGTTATTTAACTAACTATAGCATCCAATTAAATATGCCATTTAATTAAATGAAATAATTTAACTGAAAATATTATCCAACTAAACATTCCATGTAAATAAACAGAATAATCAAAATAAATGTTCAGTAACGCACGTAAATAAATTTCTTAACAATCATCCCTGTCCAATCAATGATGTTTATCTCAGCCACAAAATATTTTTCCATAAGCTTTCAGCGTACTTTTAACTGATATAAAAAAAGGAAAATTATATCTTACTGCTCCCCAATACCACAGAAAAATAATTGTGTTTTGCCTGTAAGTTATTCTTGTGCATTAAAGATTGGGGAAATACTATGGGTAAATAAGGGAGCTTCGGTACTTAAATTTAGAATTATCGATACGACGTGGGCGTCCACAGCGATCAATTGAATCATCGCGCAATTTTTTAACCGTGTAAAAGTAGGACGTGGTGCAGACAGTGACCATGAAGACTGTCTACATCGGAAATTAAAAGGGATGACCTGCGAAATCTGTTTACACCGGGCAATCTCGAGGACGAGCTACGTACCGGATGCGTCTGGAACCCCAGGGGTTATTGCGACAGGAAGATGGAAGTGCTCCTTCTGCCGCCCCCAATTCCGTCTCTATTTTGTCTGCTAGGTCATATTTCATTCTCAGTGCGAATTTCCAATACACCCAAAATACAAACAGTCAGAGGTGGTAAAAGAATCATCCTGAAAACAAGGGTATGTTGAAAGACAACAATATACAAAGGCTGTTGTAACAGTTATCGACCTCATCCATAAATAAGGACAATATAAAAATAAATCTGTTCTGGTAATATAGCTCCATGATTCAATCAACCGTATGCTAAATTTCAATACTTTATCTTGCTTTATTTTTCAATAAATTTTCGGAGTTGTTAATCTGCATTACACGTATAAAAATGAAGAAAACTGGAACGGTGAAAAAATATGACCCGGAATCAAATGAAGGAAGACATGGATAACAAATTCGACGGTAGAAACAATGAGTAGCTCAAGGATGAGGAGGTAATAGAGGCAACGAAGCAATTTGTCATTGAAACACGAGAAACATGAAATTGGACACGAGTATATAGAAAAGTGAAAACATTCTTACGATAAATATACCATTTTGTTCTTTTAACATTTTTCCAAATAAAAAACTTATTTTTAAATATATATTCAAATAAAACAAATATATATAAATAAATGTATTTTTTTAAAAAAGCCCCGCCCTAGTATATGATCCATCAATCTTTTTTTTTTCAAACGATACCACATTTGCGATTTTTGCAATTAAACAAAATTATTCCTAAAGCAAATGACTACGAAACGACCGTTTTTGAACCGCCCTGTAGCCTCATACTGGTACGTGGGTGTGAGGCGTTGCAATTCGGAGGATAAAGGCGCGGAAGAAATCGCAGCTGCATTGAATGACGTTAAAACCCCGCGAGCTGCGGTATGAAAAGTATTCGTGGCTCGATACGCCGCGATGTAATCCTCGACAGTCGTATCTACGAGTCGAGCATAAGCCTCGGGTGTAGACATTGAGGAGGGAAAATCTGAAGCGAGAGAAAAAAAAATTACTTTCTCGACGGTTACGGAAGAAGTGCTTTCGCCTCGGAGAAGAAGACGCGGTATTACGATGTACAAGGCTTTACACGATCGCGAGCACTGCGATACAACCGGTGGTGTCGATATCTCTCGTTAAGGTCGCGATAGACCCACGGAACATAATTAATGACCGGTCGAGACATCAACAGGGTTATTTGTATGGCGAGGCTATGAATGGTGAAAAAGTCCCTTTACTCTCTTTCTCTCTCTATTTTGTTACATTTTTTGTTACATCATTACATTATATTAAACCCATGGTATGAAGTATTAGTGATGCATTCCATTATGATTCTATTATATTTCATTATATTTAGATAAATTTAAATTGTGTTTCTTCCGCTTTTGTAAAAACTTTTTGTATGTTTAAAGCTTAGTTGGATATTTGCCCTTAAGCTTACAGCTAGGGCATAATAAACTCATCAATCAATCAATCAATCAATTAATCAATATCTCTCTCTGCCTTTCTCTTTAACTACGTCTGATAGATTGGTACAGTCGATGTGCATAGTACATTATTCTGATTATTATTAATATTATCATCAATTAAATGTATAATAATAATCGTCAGATTATTATAGGAATTAATGATATTTATCAATGTAATAATTTAATACATAATATACAGGGAAACTTGAGTTATGCTTGTTAAAAGGGGTACATCAATTATGACTTATAAACGAGAAGAAGATAGAAGTCATTGAAGAGGTGGTATGCTGATGATACTGATAGTATTATTTTATAGTCTGATACTGTTTTCGCATGCTCTTTCGCAGAGAGAGCGAGAGAGAGAGAGAGAGAAACGAGGACTACGAAAAAGCCAATGAATTAATAAACAAACGTATATTTCCTTAATTTTCCATGTTTCATCACGAGGTTCCGAATTTAAGTTTCAACACTTAGGAAAAACCAAGAATTGGACGAGACAGGTAATTCTCATTTGAAATCTCTCAGAATGAGAAAGTCATAAATGCGCGATCTATATTCGTAAGTACTTGCAATTGTCTTGGCAAAAAGTTCCGGCAAAATAGTAAAGAGACAGAGAGAAAGAGGAAATAAGGGAAAGAGGAAGAAAACGTTCGATAAAAGTTGTCGGGCGATGGGGTGATATGCAAATTCCAATAGCCGCAGGTACAACGTCGCGAAGATATCGTGTAACGAAAGCGCCTGATTACCCTCGTATGGAAAAGAGAATTTTGGTCTCGGGGGGGCATCTCTTCGCGTTACACGCGAAAAGATTTATGGAAATATTATGCCGCACGTAACACTATCTCTTCTCGCCTCGCCCCTCTCGATATCCCCTCTGATGCGCTTGTACAAATGTACGCTACGGTTGAACATAAAAAAAAATTAAAATGAAAAAAAAAAAGTATACATCGAGAGCCATTGAATCGTAGCGTTAGAGATTTTCCTTCCGAGAGAATTCGTCGAGTTTTGCCGAGATCGGTGAGCGACGAGATGATTAATTCCGTTTCTAGAGATCGCGAGGAAAAAGAAGAGCGATGAGAAGACGCGACGAAAAGTAACGAGACGACTGGTTGGCTAAGTTGATCGTCGTTGCTTATTGCGATGTGTCGAGT
Organism: Ophioninae sp. B BG-2022a; assembly: GCA_030522765.1. Lineage (NCBI taxonomy): Eukaryota > Metazoa > Arthropoda > Insecta > Hymenoptera > Ichneumonidae > Ophioninae sp. B BG-2022a. Next base: position 85,940 of record JAPYZJ010000151.1, read on the forward strand.
ATTCTCGAGAGACGGGGAGAACCCGAGGATTATTCCTGTCCTCGTGAAGTCATCAATTTCCATCAACTTCGCCTCATCATAATTCGCGTTCAAAGTGTTGGCGACCCGCCTACGCAAATGTCACAACTTCTCGATGAAAATCGACGACCGACTTATCGAGAGTCGCCCCGATTTTACCACCTTAAAGATTCCAAAAAATGCTGGAACATGGTATTTGTTTTCGTTTGTTTTCTCCTAGTTATTTCCCGATCTTTTCTAATAAATTTCCTGATCAGTTACCGGTTGGTATCCCGGCCCGGTTTTATTTGGTAGCCTAAAAAGGAAACGGGGAAGCAGGATCTAGCCATGGACTTGTTACATTGCAAACCTATTCCAGGGTCAAGGTCCGACGAGATTCTTATATTATCTAGAAAAGGTACATCAGGGGCAATCTTTTTTTTCGACTTGAATGTCTATATGGGTGATCTGAGAGAAAGTGGCCAAAGAAAAAAAAATTTGGGGTATCGTAAAAGTCCAAAAAGATTTATTAAGGATGATTGAAACGTCAGTAATAACATTAAGTTGCTTCTGATTGCCAGTAATAAAATCATCTAGCCTTTGATTCACCTTTTATTAGAAATCTAGATGATCCAATCCCATCGTTGCAATCTTTGAAAATAACGAGCCAGAATAACACGATTGTATCATATAATTGTTGACACCCACGATACCAATTTGTGAAACGAAATAAATGAATTAAAAATAATAAATAAACAAACATGTATACGCAAACGTATTAACGAGCCACACGAAAGTAGCCGTAAAATTTGATTAGCCGCGCCTAGTGTGTACCACTGAGTGAAAATAGGTGTGTACAGGGAATTCGCAAAAACAATAAGGCCATATATATTCGTTACGGCGGTTAATCAATAGCAGTACCCGGGCCCGAAACCCACGAGCTTTTCCGCGACGACACAGCGGGGAATAATTGCTACGAGATTGAGTCAGGGTGACTGCGTACAGAGTACATCCCCCTCCCCTCCCTCTCGCCAGACTTTCCCCCTCGTGCCCATGAGACGTAATACCATGCGAAGCCGAGTGAGTGTAAATTTGAATTGTTAATTTGCCTATGGCTTCACTGGGAATAACGACTTTCCCTTTGCCAGCGAGGGCCTCTGTAAATAAAAGCAACCCAAAAACTTTCCAATTTTCATTCTGGTCTATATGTCCGTTTGTCTGTCTCTGACTGAGCCTCGGACTCCAACGCGAATGCAAAATTCATGCCGTCAAATTTTACTCACGTATATGCGCGCCAATTTACGAATTCACGTAGAGAAAAAAAAAAGGATGTGAGATCGACCGTTCTTACCTGGAACAATAAAGAAAAAGTGGTGTTTCATGGTATGTTGAACAATGAGAGAAAGGTTGATGGAAAAAAAAGATTTCATGTGGATAAATCATTTGTCTTCATGAAAATACTGGTAAATGTCGAGAAGGTGGCTGTTTTTTTTTTTTTTCTTTTCGTTCGGTCGAACGTCTTAAATTTAACGTATTTTCTCACGCGAAGTGAGATCAAACAAAGGCGAGAAAAGTATTTCGACACTGGATGGAGTGAGAGGTGAAGTGCAGGAAATTCGCGAACTTTGACGTTTCGCTCTATTCTCTGCTCCGTGGGTGGGAGCTTTTCAACATTTTACGATGTCCGTTCTCTCTCGAGCACCCTCCATACCAACGACGATATTACCAGCAGCCAGACATAAAGCTCCCTTTCGCTCTAACTCTATGTGTTTCGAAATTTATTTTTCTCTCTCGTTTCATCTCTCTCAGTCTTTCACGCACAGACACACTGACATTTAGCTGCATATATACATTGTATCCTCAACACTAAGATGTGTCGAGTAAGCACATTCCACTTCCAACTTTGTTCAACCGTAGGATTTTTCTCTTTACTTTATAGCCTAAATAAACATCTATACATTATCGAGAAAATACAGTCGACTAGTTCAAACGATAAGGCACGAAGTTGGTGGAACACCTATAAACAAAAAAACCATGCACCTGTAGTTGTTACTGAAAAAAATGACAGTATTTTGTATCATCGTATCAAGATTTTTAACCCTTCATAGATAACCTACGTCGAAACAACGTAATCGATTTTTAAAAATTGTAAAGTTTTGTAAAATAAAAAGTACCTTGTTTTGTTCTTTAATTTTTTTTGTAATAAAAATATAAATCAACTCTAATGTTTTTCATTGACTCACAATAAAATTACATACACTAAAACATAATATCATATTAAAAAACCTAATATACACAAAATCGAAAATATGCTCACTCAAACATGGTTATCTATCTAGGGTTAAAGGCCATCGGATCTCAATAGCAATTGGGACAAATTGCAGCTCCCTCCGAATTAATACGACATTGAAATTTGCGTCATTGAGATACTACCAAATTGAAATTTTAATACTTTTGTTTCTTTATGTAAATCATTATAAAAAAAAAAATATATTGGCAAAAGAATCTTCGATAAAAATATATAAAAACATGTAATCTATTATCACAACGCAAATTAGTAAAAAACCGAAATAAAAAATCGATATGATTTTTCCTGATATCTATGTTAATCAAATTTCACATTGACCATGCACATCCAATAAAAAGGGTCGCCAGTTGGACGGTGTAGTTTTGATGGGAATCTCGTCCACCGGAGACCAGAAATACCGAGGTAAATCAAAAGGATTCCAGGAGCCACCAAAAAGCAGCGACCGAAAGTCACGTACAAACTGACGAGAAGTTGAACGAGCACGCGCACACGGAACCGCGTGATCAAGTTGTATCAAATAGAGGAGTTGAATTAACGCGGCTACGAGAACAAATATAATGGAGAACAACTATGAGGGAGGTATTCTCGTTTCGCTAATAAACAAGACGAAGGTAAATACAGCGATGCGGAAGTGTATACGAGACTTCAATTCCGCGCCAGTCGAGTGCAAAGATCCACAGGACCACTCGAAACATTATACCAAGCTCTCGTCACACTATGGTTGATACCCTGAATTTTCACGCTAATAATCAAGAGCTACTTGGAGCAAGATTTTCTTGAACCCATTCGTCTGGTTTCCTGATGCACACTTTTCGCATCAGCGAGACTATTTTTTTTTTCTATCTCTAAATTAACGGAACCTTGGGACATTCAGATTTTTTCCGGCATTTTCATTAGTGACTGTTTGAAATAATAAACGATAAATGACACGAACGAATGGCTGGGAGATGGCAGGGACGCCGAGGAACGAGAGAAGAGAGATGGAGATGAGAGAACAACTTCATCAAGGTGTGTTTCGTCTCGTAACTAGCTTGACTCGTCGCTAATGAGCTTGCACACGGTACGAGAGGGAGGAAAATCTTTCGAACAGTTAGTTAGTGTAGAATTTTATACTGACGAATAATACTCGAAGAGAGAGAGACAGAGAGGACTCTCCACACCGGTCGATTAATCGTTATAACGCTAATCATTAACCCACCGGGTTAATTTGCGTTTTAATTAGACCAGAATATCCGACAGTCGTATTATCTCTGGACTTTGTGCAGCATGTGCACACGTATATACGCTTATGCAAATTCCAAAATAATTCCAACGGAAGTGGCCCATAATCATGAGATTCGTTAAAGATTCCATAGGAAAATTGATGGCTGCCTATCTTGCTCATGAATGATGAAAAGGAAACTAGCTTGTACGTTTAGGACCACATGCGCGTTTCAAATTGGGTTCAGGTCGGAAATGAACTTTACGAGTCACATTGTGTGGCTTGGATACAAAAATACACATTTTTTGGACTTCAATCAACTGTTTTCCGAAATGATGTATCGCAAATTTGCTATAAATTTCTGCGTAATACACAACATTTTTGAGTGATTTTTGTAACTCCAATTTCCCAAGGAAATTTGGAAAAAAATCGTTTTGCACCCAACGATGCGAACTTGAACATTATCAAATTCCAATACTCGCATATTGGTTTGCAATTCTCATCGTTATTAACCAAAGATTTTTTTTCAATAATGGATGTTTTTTTCAATAATTCAATGAATATTTTTTCGATAATCGTGTTTTTTGAGCGTATGAATTTTATTGGCTAAAAGAAGCCGGTAACAAAAAAGACGAAACTGACAAATCTTTGAGCTCTCTCCCATACGATTAATGTAATCATATTTTTTATTTATGGTATAAAGTCTTTGCTCGATAAGGAATCCTTGAAAAAAGGCGCGACAATTTTCATTCCCCAAAATCTAGTTTTATGAGTGTGTGAAAATATAAAAAACCTTATCTCTTATCACATTGATGTAATAATGTTTGTTACCGGCGTTATCAACTTCGGGCCCAAAAGTACCGTAAAAAAAGAAGCAACGATGAACTGCTTTTGATATCTCAATAATATTCCCTTTTTTTACCAAAATGCAGTCTTTTATCCCAGGACTTCTATTTCCTGTTCAAAATAATCGCACAATAAAATGAACCTCGTTGAAATTGCTTTTCGCTTCCTGCTTTATCCCGGATCACGTCACACCTTTCGAACAGCTATCGAAAGTTTCTTTAATCATAAGTCCCAGAGATTAGAGAAAGTTTACTCGGGATATGCCGAGGCACTTTCACAATGGCGGTAGGCACGAATATCCACCTACGCAAGCAATCTTATCAATAAAGAAATAATAATAAAATGTGCAATAACAATATAGCCCATATTAGAGATAGGCAATGCCAGTCCATACGCAAACAAATAGTATGTATGACGAAATAAGGGGGTGGGGTAGGAAACCCGAACTTCGATTCACCAGATGGCTCAAAATTCCGAATTTTAATAGTCCGAAACTAAAAATTTCGTAAAGTTTTACGAAATTTGTTTGAGTTTGTTTGGGTTCGATAGTTTGATTTTAAACCCTTGATTTCAAAAAAACCCAAACAAAGCCAAAAATTTACGAAATTTGTAGTTTCGGTAAATACAAATTCGGAATTTTGAGCCTTCTGGTCAATCGAAGTTCAGGTTTCCTACCCCAACCCGAAATAAGAATCATTTCGAGCCAGCCCCCTCCCAGCAAACACCGCGTACCGCACAAAGCGCGTTTCCCGTATGTTTAACTATGAATGAACATTGAGAAACGAGAGGAGGAGAAGTGTGTGGGCTTTGCGGGGTCAATGAGTAGTGCGCTGTGGGTCTCGTCGGTAGCCAACGTTCCCTCCCTCGCTATAAATGTTTGTACGGATATATGTTGACGTATGGCGGCGCGGTTCTCTCATTGAAATATTGCTGGGCTGGTATGACGTGAATATATTACGATAGAGATGGAAATAATGGTTGAGCTCATAGCGAGCCTTGTAGAAATCAGCGAGAGTCATGCGGAACTTTTCCAACCAAGACAAACGTCAGTCATGCTGCAAGTTTGCTTCATTACGCGAAAAGAGCTTTGCTGCTTTTGGTGAAATTATTGGGAGTCGTGGTAATTGTTAGAGCTGAGTCATTTCTTGTTCAGTTAAAGTAGTAGAGTATCAAGCAAGGTTAGTTCGAATTAGGCGAATCTAATCTACGACGACATCAATTGGGTTGTTCTACATTCATTAGTAGATTGACTACTGTATTGCCATGGACGATATTGACAAGTGATTGTTTTTGTCTAGCTTTATTTTAAGTATATTAAATAGAATCAGCTTTTGATTTGAAAGAAAATTTTATATTAATTATACAAGTACGATCGAAACAATCAATTTCCTGTTATAATTAACGTATTAATTTCTTCGCGACGTCTAAAAATGATCGACATTAATGGACGATACGCAAAATGAATCTTTGAAAAATCTAGCTTTGAATAATAGTGCTGAGAGTATAAAGGCGAATGGTCAGGGTCAGAAGTCAGACGTTAATTGGTTTGGAATGTCCTGAATATTCCTGTCGGAGCTGTTAAGCTTTCAAGGCTGTACGAATATTGGAAGACGAGTGATTGTTGATTCAATTCAAATGGGATTACAGCTTTTCCTAAGTACAAAAGATTTACCGGATAATAAAAACACTGCCAGCAAAGAATAAAACAAACTCGTGCTTACAATCTACCTTTTCCTTGCCCGCCCTCGCTCTTGTTTTTTTTATTTTTATTTTCTCGAGGATTACGAGTATTCACAGAGAAATTCGTGATCCAGTGATCTCGCCAAAATACACGAACCTACGCAGATGGGTGTGCGTATACTTTTTTTCATCATCCTTTTCGTTGCACAAAACGAAAGAGTGATTGTAACAAAAGGTTCGCAGTCGATTCCGGAACTCCTTATAGCTGTGTGCTTCGATGAACTCGCCCAGTGGATTTTCTTTTCCGTTCGGATTTTCCAAGCTTGGTTTTATGTCGTTTTTTTTTTGCTTCGAAAAAACGAGAGAAAGCCATACACTGGGAGACGAAAGCGTTTCCAGGTACAAAAAGCTTTGTATCGTTCCATGAACGATAGAAAACAGCATTTCCACTGAGAGAGAGAGAGAAAGAGAAAAAGAGAGAGAGAGAGAAAGCTAGGGGACACGATCTCGTAATGATATCGCAAAAGTAAGTGCTGAGCTCATTCCCTCTAACCTTTACTCTCTCGGAGTCGTCCACTGCAGCTCGTATAAATTAAAACTTTATCCGCTTCTCAACTGCCGGATCGTTAATTCATCCACAGCGACGCCCGTGGAAGTATGTCTATACAATTATCTTATATATGCCGAAAGTACACGGCAGTACCAGTATATTTCCGGAAGTTGCTTAAAAAAATGTTCCGATTCTCGAACTCGGTCCATTTGAGTTCATGAAACAACGAAAGTTCAAAGTCATGCATTATGAGGGTGTCAATTTATAGCACGTTGTCGAAATACGGAAATCCAAGATCCATTCGGAGTGCCCATTCAGCTGTGGGGAATTCGTGATTCCGGGGAAACGAAGAATTGTAAAAACGAGCTGGGATGATAATTGACGAAGAAGGTGGTTCGAGAATATTTGAAACTAATTAAGGATCCTTCGGTGGAGCGAAGGTGAAAAGGGCAAAAGGTAGGAGGAATCGTGGTTCGGTGCGCGATAATGACCCACCTTGCTTTCATCTCGGTGAGGTTCAGAGTCAACGTCAGATTGCTCGTCACTGCTCGAGCGCTCTTCCGCGATCGGCAACTCGTCGTAATTAGCGCCTTTCATGGGCGAAATAAAGGAGGGATCGTCCCAAAGTACCAGCCGCGAAAGTGAGAATAAATTGTATGCTAACCGTCAGAGAGTCGACGTTCGTATACCTGGCAAGATATAAATAAATACCCGATTCTTTCGAATTTCGTCGCACCCTATTTTCGTCCCCGTTGAAACTCTGAATTTTTATGGCCTTGTAATGACGATCGCAATCATGCTGAGAATTTTCGCGAATGTCTGGTCCGCTAAAGGTGGAAGGGTCTGACGGATCGTGATTTTTTAATTTTCTAGCGTTAATTAGTTGAGTAAATTTTGCTTCTTCGTACTCGAACTCGGTCACGATTCACATGTCCATCAACTGCTATCCAATTTGATGCGCATGTAGGCTTTTGAGTTGTTCTTATAAAAAAAAATGACTGCGAAGTATTGCAGGAATGGACAAACATGGGATGAAAAAGCCAATTAATTTGCCGGAATCAATATTCTGATGGGTGAATGCTTAGTTGGGTACAGGTCTATCCTGCTTCTCTGATACCACAAAGATGGGAAGTTGAAGTTTCGAATGATCCCACGAAAAAATCCAAATATTTACAATGTTATTTTCATATTTTTTACCTCAAATATTTCATTTTTTATTTTATGTAAAGTTAAAAAAAGAATTTTTTGAATTAACCGTTTTTTTGTTCCAACGAATTTTCAAATTTTATTTCTATTTAAAAATGTACAAGAACAAAAAAAACCGAAATCCACAGCTTCGAAATTCCCGTTTAGGTATTTTTCGACGCTCGTAGTACACTAAAAAAATTCGATCAAATGTCCACATTGAAAACTGTGCGGAACACACAGCGCAAGTTGGACATTCGCAACATTCCCGAAGCGTTAGTAGCTTTCGATCGATCAGATATGAGGAGCAATGATATTGAGAACAAAAAAAAAATGAATTTATGTCCATGGCTCGACGATTGAGCGTAAAGGCAGCGTTCCGGCAAAACGTTCATAAACCTTTAAAAGTGGGGGAACGACATCGTGACGTGTCATTACACCAGACTGCATGCCAAAAGAATCGCGAACTTTATGTTTTTTGCATGCTGGAGCCCGGAGAGCACACCACTAGGTCATCTCATCGTTCTTTCCTTTGATGTACTCTCGGATTTCGTCCTTCACTTTTGCAAACTAGTCATATATGTATGTACACACCGATACACATATACGTCACGATATACATAAGCAAAAGAGAAAGATGAAAGCAAAATACGCGTTCGACTTGGTAGGCAGTGAAACCGCAAGCTTCTGCACAGAATGGTGGTTTCTCGTCGAAGCGAACAGCCAACGAAGTCGAGAAACGAAAACCCAGCTGACGAAGCCGACGACAAAAGCCCATGGATGGAATCTCCATTGGGATAGGCAATACATATATATACAGGGTGTCCCAGCTAAGAATGTCATCCTTGAAATGGGAGGTAGGGGGTGAAATTCTAAGACGATTCATATAAGCATGTATGGGTCCCAG